>NDFZ01003986.1:2047-40956 GCA_002192655.3 Mamestra configurata
CTATACAAGGTTGCACTTGCAAATCATTCGAGTAGGTATACATATTTGGTTCAAAAGAAAATCCCTGTCAGAAAGGGCGGGGTGCGTAACTTTTCGACCTTGGCTTTGCATGTTCTTGCAGCGTGTGTTGTCATCATTGCTGTGTAAGAGCGGTTGCGCACTACGTCCGATCCGAATCCGTCAAAATACTGTCCGAGAAAACTCGGACCGAACTCGGATATTGCTTACGCCTACCTCCAATTCAAATCCGTGATTACCTCCTTTCTAGTCATCAATTTCACACAATCCGCCCTTCGGTTCTTTGATTTTCCCCTACTCTTATCTCTTATACTTTCATTGTGTATATCAGAAATTAACTTAAACATTGCCATCCATCCCAGCCATGATTCTTTATCCTTGTCCAATTAAATTATTATAAGATTTTTGCAGTAAATCCAACTTTTTTCTCTTTTTTCTCGGACGCAGCTCGGATTCGGTTCGGACGTAGTGCGCAACTTTTCATACAAATAATACTATAGCCACTTCGGTCTATCAATAATCTTTTCCGAAATAGAGATTCTCGGATGACGAGAGAGAAATGGGATGACGTAAATCGGGTATAGTGCGTAAGCTACTATACAAATTGTTCTACGACGACGCCGGACCGTCTTTTCACGGATACTGATCGGGTTCGGATCAGACGTAGTGCGTAAGCACTCTAAGTCGGCGAAATAACGTCCCACCTGGAAATGCGCTGCCGTGGCCGACCTGGAAAACTCAATAGACTCAGCACTCAGGTTGGTCGCAATAAAGATAATCTCCTCAGGTGGGGGTTCTCGGATGGCTCCGATCTTCAGTGTTTGTATGGCGCCGTTCCGCAGCCCTTTGTTTAGCGCCACACGTCTCGCCTGTACATGTGAGGAGCTTATGGCTGCGTCGGCGAATGGTGTTGCCGTTGCTGAGTCAGGGCCAAACATAAAATTTAATCAGGCTATTTGCCACCGACCTTCCGAATCTTTTTCCGGAAGGGCCAGCCCATTTGGAACCTAAAATAACTTTTTACAAAAAAAGTGTTTTTGGTTGTATTTTCGTTTTATGACAACGATTGCCGAAATTAAAGTTATTTTATACTTTGTAGTGTATTTATTAGGACGTCGGATGTATGTAAAAAGCTTTTTTTGTTTTTTTTTTTCACTACAGTGCTGCGTTCCAAAACAAAAATTGCCGACGTCACACAAAAAGCAGCCAAACTAAAGTGGGACTGGGCCAGCCACGTCTGCCGGTTCATGGGCTAAAGCAACCATAATGTGGGTCCCAGAAAATGCCCAACGACATCGCGGGAGACCCAGGCGAAGATGGTGGGACGAGCTTGACGCCTATCGGCCAGATTGGTCCACACTTGCCCAAATCCGGGAGGAATGGAAGGAAGAAAGGGAGGCCTTTGCCCTGCAGTGGGACACAATGGGCTAAAATATTATTTAATATAAATTTATTTAGTGGTTCACATGTGCTTACCCCGTCACAGCGTATCGGCGTGATGTTATGTTAGGAACTGGTGTAAACAATAGACAGACATGAGATTTCAGCAATCCCAGTCCATTTGCTATCATTTATTGAGGAGTTCCGTTGCCTATCTTCGAAGTTTTTTATCAGATCTTCACCAAATCGAAATGGGTCCACTCTGAGAAAGTACTCTTCCAAAAACTACCCAAATCGCTTCAAGTGTGCCTATAAAATTTGAAGAGTTCTCTCTTTTTCTCCAGGATCCCATCATCAGATCCTGACTTGATGATCATGGGACCACCTGGAAAGTATACCCTTTCAAACAAAAAAAAAATCCACATCGTTCCAGCCATCTTCGAGTAATCGGGGATCATACATAAAAAAAAAAAAATAATAAAAAAAGGTTCCGACGAATTGAGAACCTCCCCCTTCTTGAAGTCGGTTAAAAAATCAAAACCAAACGAGTGTATATTTATAGTTTATACAGGGTGTCCCAAAACTCAACGTCAAGCCGAAACGGGGTGACAGGATTGATCATAACCATCACGAGAAAAATCTGAAAAAAAATCTATCCCATGCAGTTTGAAAATTATGGGCATTTTAAGAAAAACCTAGAAATTTGATCAAACTGTACCATTTTTCGGTTATTGTGGTTATTATTTTTTATTTTTGTTCATTTGAACTTTAGAAACGTAATCCTAAATAACATTTCTAGAATCCCAATAAAAAATAATGACACAATTGCCTCAAGTTCCCGAGAATTGAGACTATTTGTTAAACTACGAATTTAAAATTTTCAAGATTCGTCGACTTTGACAGGCCCTCCTATAAAAAAAATGTACTAGAGTGCCTTGGCAAGTGNAATGGGTCCACTCTGAGAAAGTACTCTTCCAAAAACTACCCAAATCGCTTCAAGTGTGCCTATGAAATTTGAAGAGTTCTCTCTTTTTCTCCAGGATCCCATCATCAGATCCTGACTTGATGATCATGGGACCACCTGGAAAGTATACCCTTTCAAACAAAAAAAAAATCCACATCGTTCCAGCCATCTTCGAGTAATCGGGGATCATACATAAAAAAAAAAAAATAATAAAAAAAGGTTCCGACGAATTGAGAACCTCCCCCTTCTTGAAGTCGGTTAAAAAATCAAAACCAAACGAGTGTATATTTATAGTTTATATATTGAATACTTCTGCAATCGAATAAAACATTAGCTTACCTACTAGGTACTTAAAAACCACCCTGAAATCCGAAATATACCTATATGATTTTTACACAACAACCTTTTGCTAAAGATTAGAACTCATGACAGTTTTATATTTCAACTGGTCCTGAAACATTCGTAGAAAAACTCGGTACTTCTTATCATGGTATGCTTTAGTGCTCATGTTAGGTGGTATGACGTCTGCAGTTCCTCCCATATTTTCTATAGCATCCTGAACGTTATTAAAATACTGGGAAGCACACGCTCCTAGGATTGCAGACCCGACCAGAACGGAGTCTTTTTCATGAGGTTTTAGAATGGGCAGACCCACGGCATCAGCTTGTATTTGGACGAAGAGTGGATCTTTTGTGATGCCACCACAAACCAAAAGCGATTTGAATGGCTCGTACCCTGCCAGAACCAGTGCTTCTATAATGTGCCGCGTGCCATACTGAAACAATGTATTAAAGATATCAACCATACATTACCACAAACTACTTACTTACGACCGTCTAAACCAGGGTTTAAATCGTTAAAAATCGTAGAAGATAACGCAGTCTTAGAATAAAGCGCACTGTAGGTACTGTATTTTTTCTTCTGCCTACCCTCATGGGTAAATTGTAAAAGGAGTAGGTATGAATTATTTACACACTACAACAAGGTTGGCAATAAAGATATGTGAATTAACAGCTTAAGATATCATCATTGCAATCTATTTTAATATAATATCGTACATATAGTTACAATCTGCATAAAAGTATATAGCTGAATAGCTCCGTGTGCCTGAGCAGTCAGCCTTGGATGATGGCCCATGTACGCTGGATATAGCATACATGAATTAAGTAACCCCCAGCATTTAAACAGCCCCCTAGTTTAAAGTCAGTGTGCATCAATATGAGCCACTTACCGACAGGGCTTGCAATGTGGCCAAGTAAAGGAGAGCCAGGTTCGCTTCACTATTGTTTATTGATAGCCCACAGATCATGCCTCGCATTGAAGGGTCAGCCAGCGGCGAGCGGTTGCCATGGAAATCAGGCCAGACGTGAACGTCCCTTGTCAAATAGCTGACGTCATTGTATCCTTCCAGTCTTGCCATTTTTGATAGTAGAGCCCTCAAGTGGTTGCGGGTACTGAAATGTTCATAGCATATTAGGTTGCATTCATAAAAAACAAAATCCAAAAGAGCAGCACTTTTTAGGCATTTACTTACTCGCCAGAAGTCATTACTTTCAGCAGTTCAGCCCCAGCAGGATGACTGGATATTATGTGATCTAACAACATCCCTGAAGCACTTTGACCAGCCTCATTCAACCACATACTGGGAACCATTGCACTGTAATATGGCCCCCACACACCTTGCACTAGGACAGCCTTTTTATTTACAGCCATATGACAGGTTGAGGTCCCACAGATTAATCCAAGGCGGGAAGACATTTCTTTATCTATTCCTTCACCATGTGTTCCGATCATGCCCAAGCCTCCAGCATGTGCATCAATGATAGAAGTGGCTACCGGAGTACCTGGCTTCAGTCCCAATGTTTTTGCAACTTCAGCTGATAAACCTCCACAGAACTCTCCAGGCATTAATACCTTATTGCCAATCTTTTTAAAGTTATCTGCAGCTAGGTCCTCTAATCCAATATCCCGCAGAAAGCCTGTGTTCCAACCTTTTTTTCCGTCAATAGAGCATTCATAATTCCATTTGCAAACTAATGAGCATAAGGAACGGCTCAATGAACCGGTTGCTGTCCATGTGAGGAAATCTGGTAGATCAAAGAAGTATCCAAATTCATCCCATTTATTTGGAAGGTGTTTCTTTAACCAGAGTAGTTTTGGCATTTCCATTTCAAGACTTACTTTTCCTCCGACATATTTGAGTATGTCATGGTTAGTTTTGTTGATCAAATCAGCTTCAGCCTGCGCTCGGTGGTCCATCCACATTATTATATTTTGTTCATTGTTGTTTGTGCTCACAGATAGGGGCTTACCATTTTTGTCTATGGCTACTAAGGAACATGTAGCATCAAATCCAATTCCTTTGATACTTGCAGGATTTATGTTCGCAACTACATTCTGAAAATGAAGGTAAAGTTATATTTTTTAAGGAACATGCAATCAATTTAAGATGACTCAAATATTTAATTCAAGTTTTATTGCAGTGAAACATTAGAGACACTAATTATAATTTATTAGCTGCTACCCATTATTATTATTATTGTAAATATAATAATAAGCGATGCGAGGCTTGGTAAATGAAGTGACTCTAATGGTTTTTAACAAACACATCCCTTGCTATGCATCCTCACACTTCCCTGGTAGACATTAATGTAAAAGTGAGTTTGTTTGTATTTCCTGACCTCTTCACATATTATGGTAAGTACCTGGATGACCGAGCTTCGCTCGGAATTTTTCTGGGTTTACCGCTCCCGAAACCCCCTGCATACAAGATGTCATGAAAATTATTGCAACCGTTTCCGAGATTCAGATTATATATATACAAGAATTGCTCATTCCCTATGAATGCAATACAAATAAAAATCTTTATTCATGTTGACGTTGCCTAGACTGTAGTGAGGCTACGTAAATGAAGCAATATTATTGATTCTCACAAACACATCCCTCGCTACGCATCCTCACATTTCTCTGGTGGAAACGCACCCTTACTGTCTGCTGTACTTTCAATAAAATTATTTCTCACAAGACACAATTTTTTTACCTTAATGACAAACACACAACAATCCCAGATGTCTGTTGATGACTGTTCATAGTAATCAACTTTAGGTTTCCATGTTTGGATTTCCTTAACAGATGCATTTAAGACATGACCTTTATCATCAACCAAGGCTGCTCGTACGCTGCCCGAGCCCACATCAACACCAATAAAATAAACTTCTTTACTCATTTGGATGCACTGTGAAATAAAAAAAAGACAACATTAGAAAGAAATTAAATAGCCTAACAACTTGTAAATAACAATAGAGTTAATAAAATAAACAATTAATATAAGTATTACAGATTCTATTAAGAAATGCAGTAAATCACCTTGGAGTCAAACAATGCCTAATGAGTGAATAACAGGAATTAATGGCGCGGCGACGACTACATCAAATTGATAAAACGGCCTTGATATTGTAGATTTAACATATCATGTAATAAAACCAAGTCTCAAGAGATAACCTTGCTGTCCTTTGAACTTTTTCAACAGTAGGTACAGCTATCATCTGTAATGATAAACACGGCAACGTCAACACGAATAACGTTTTTGTGATTCGACATAGTTCGTTCGTTCATAGGGAATTTGTCACAATTACCATGTTCCTACAAAGATACCTTCAAGATTATAATGATTATAATTCTAGTTATATAACATGACATAATTAATATGATAATCAATTTAAATTGAATATTTATTCTGCTGAAAGGATTTCAGTTTTCAAATTTTACCGCTTCATAAACATAAGGTACCCCACGTCAGTGTCACTGTCTTGTCATATGAACCATGCATGAAGAATTAATTTCCAAAAAAAAAAAAAATTACAGTTGTGCTTCACACTGTAAATCTATTCTAGTAGACTAGGTACAGACACCAGCACATCATGCCACCCGAAACTGTCAAATTTTCCCAATCTATCTTGAACCTAATCCATTAGCGATAAAGTTGAAAATCTTTAAAAGAAATTTGACAGATTGTTGCAGCTTGATGTACTGGCGTCTGTACGTAGGTACGTACGATAGAACTCGCCCAGCATACTTTCACATGTCTGTCTAAAAAATAGTACGGGCAGCGCTAACAAGCGAGTGCGACTGGTTTTACTAAAATAATGAAGAAATTTCGCGTACGAATGCGAATTTTATGCTAGAGCCACACGATTGGCACTTGCCGCAAACTTTAACTTGCCGCAAACTCGTTTTACAAACAAATTCCCTTTGATTTGTACAAAAAACTGACAGTCGGGGTCGGCTACAAGCGCTTGCAAATCTATACAAACTAAGTCAAACTCCCTCCCTATTCAAACGATTGGATTTGTGGTTTGTTGCGATTTGGCACGCGTGTGGTTCTGGCTTTCGATTTTGTTAAGGGCGCGCCGAGCGGTGGTAAAGGGTCACGCAGCGTATAAGACGCTGCGACATTGCAAATCATGCAGGGCCTTCAGTCTCGACATTATTACCGATAGCCTTTTTTTTTTAAGAATGGGAAATCGTCACATGACTCTCGGAAGGATGATATATTTTATACGCGTTTTTAAATAAATTTGGCGAATTTATTTATACAAAACAGAGGTCCGCTATAATATAATAAAATTGTTCTAATTATATGTTGACTGTCTGTCAAAGTGTCGATCATAAATGACTAGTGTCAATGTCATTTGGTTTGCATGCCAAGTATATAGTCGCGGTTTGTTTTGATTTTTGGGATTTTCTTTCGTCTGTAAATAAAAATTAAATTTTGTCTGCAATAAAAACAACTCCATAAGCAATATTATTGTAAAATTGTTCGTCTAGCAATGGTTCGTTTCAAGAACAGGTGCGGTATAATTTAAGTTTTTTTACTGGTGTTAGAACTTTAGCGACGGTATGCTTTATGATGAAATAGGGACAGTCTTTGGCAGTCACTTGTAAACTAGTACAAGTAGAGGAACCAAACCGTTGAGAGAACGATCGTGATAAGAGTTAAATTCAAGGAAAATGAGAGTACTGTGTTGAGCCGAAATCCATAAGGACTAGCATATTAGGTTCAAGCTAACCTCTCTCAAATAATGCAATCTATTTTAATAATACTATAGTTTTATACTTCCATTCCACATTTTTTTTAATAGATCGTATTAAAAGTTTTATAGCTAAGTATCATTACTAAAATAAGAAAAAAAAACAATTTGATAGGAAAAATAATTAACAATTACTTTTAGCATGTTTTAATCATAATTACAACTGTTAGCATTCAGCTTGTGATATTCTTTGTCTTTCAGATACATTACTGTTGAAATAGTTTGTCCATTTGTATCAGAGGATAAACCATTACACTTGAAGCCAAAATTATTCCACAACACTCTACTGGGTAAAATTCAGCTTCTACATGGTGACTTTGGTGTTGCTGCCGTTACAAATGGATTTTTAACAAAATATTGTAATGAGAATACTAGAATAGCTATTATAAGATCAAGACATGGACCACATAGATTTGTAACAAGTAGTCTTCCTTTTATAACAAAGATAGGTAACCTAGATGTTAAGCTGAATACTCTACATGTTGGTGCCACCCTAAAACATAGTTTTAAGTTTATACAAAAGCATCAGAGGGCCTATTTAGATTCTATGTGGTCTAAACTAAAAACTGATGAAGAAAGACAAAACCTAGAAGCAGCTGTGTTAGATTATACAAAAACAGATGTTGCCATAAATATAGAAAATATTGCTTAGATTTGTATTTTTATTTCACTGGTTTGATAGGTAAGAAGTGGTTCCTATCTCCCAAAATAATACTATGGCTATACAGCGCAGTAATTCGGCCCATGATCACCTACGGGGCCGTGGTGTGGTGGACCCGCACAAAGCTACAGCCGTAAACAAACTTCAGCACATGCAAAGGCTAGCCTGCATGGCAACGACGGGCTGCATGAGGACTACTCCGACTGCGGCGCTGGAAGCCATACTGGGACTCCCTCCGCTCCACCTGTTCATACAACAGGAAGCGACGATGGCAGCAGTCCGTCTTAAAACACTGGATCTCTGGGGTAAGAGAGTAACACAACACACCGCTCTGCTCGAGGAGCTCAATAACGAACTCCCCATAACAAAAGCAATAAATGACCGGATACCCAAGCAATTTATCTTTGATAAAAAATACAAAATCCAATTGCATGAAGATCACCGCTGCGAAGGGCTGTGCCCCACAGAGCTGCGGGTCTTCACCGATGGATCAAAAACAGGTACTGGCACGGGTGCGGGAATCTTCTCAGAGGATCTCAACATTCATATAGCCCCACACCATTGGGGGTCCACAACACAGTATTTCAAGCTGAGTGCATGGGCATTTCCCTGGCGACTTCAGCCATCATAAACAGGGAAGTTAGGGACCACTCAATACGCATACTCTCGGACAGCATGGCCGTCCTGCAAGCTCTGAACAGTCACACAGTTAACTCTGGTCTGATTCTCGAGTGTCACCAACGTCTCAACCAGGTTGGTAGATACAACAAGGTAACCATACAATGGATCAAAGGACACAGCGAATCCCGAGGCAACGATGCAGCGGACGAACTCGCCAGAAGGGGGTCGAGTATGATGACGATAGGACCTGAACCTATTGTACCACTCCCCTTCGGTCACCTACGCAATCTGGTAAGAAAACGTACTAATGATAAACATCACAAGCTATGGATTGACCATACTGAGTGCAGGCAGGCCAAAGAGGCACTTCCCTCTATTGATGGCCGTTTCACGAAAAAAGCCCTAAGACTTACTAAACAGCAGTTGCGTACAGTCACAGCCGTCACAACTGGCCATGGGTCTTTTAATAAACACCTCTATGTCATAGGAGTCACCGACAGCCCACTTTGCAGAGCCTGCATGGAGGAGGACGAGACAGCTGCACACCTGCTACTAAGCTGCCCGATAGTCGCTGATTGCGGGGTAAGTACTTCGGTAACCCAGGTACCCTTTGTGAGATAGTTAGTAACACCAAGGCGTTGCTGGCCTTCCTTGGGGAGCTGGGGTGGATCGAATGACACGTTTGTCCCACCTGCACGCAAAATACGCGCTTAGTCGTGGAGTTGCGGAAACCAGCCCGAGTTACATACATACATACATTCACTGGTTTGAGTACAATGTACAGTGAAAACCGTTTATTATGAGTCCGGTTATATTGACCAGTCCTGTAATGAAGTAAATACAGTTGCTTATTATGACCTATTTAAAGCAATTATGTCCAGTGACATGATTCCTAACACCTTCATTGGTTTTCCTGATCATTCCCACCCCTTTCTGTATATTTATTGAATCCTTGTGAAAAATAAGTGCTTCCCTTTAGTTTGCCATGTGTTATTCCTGACGATGATGAGATGAATTTGATCCTAAAGTAGCAACACTTTCTGGATGGTGATTTTTGTTAAAAATCCACTGTATCCATTTCTGACTAGTTATTCAGTTTCGGATTTGGTCATCCATGCACACCTAAAAAAATCAACCTGTATTTATGATAAACCAAGTAAGAAGTCAATACAATAGTCATCTCATGTAAAAAATGTTTATTATTAAAAATAAAAAGATTCCAATATACCATCATTGCACATATTTTCAAATTCAGTTACATTATTTATATAAAATTGTATGATACACTAAAGTGTATCATACAATTTTATGATACACTGTACTGTGATAGGTTATAAAAACCTATCACAGTACTTAGGACCTGTATTACAATATTGCTTCTCTCATAATCTTGATAGTATAAAAATCATAACATGAATGGCTATCAATATAAAACTAAACTAATATAAGTTTAGTTTAGTTCTTTCATTCCAAGATAAATAAAATTCAGGTTAGTTTTATTGGGGAATTTGTAAATAAAGATTTTTTGTCAATGTAGATTTAGATAATGGTACTTGATCACACTTTAATTTTGCACAAAGTTTTGTTACTCTGTGGTTAACCTTAGTAAAAATGTCATTTACATGCTCAACTTTAGCAAACTCTTGAATTGTTCGACACAACATCTGAATGAATATTGATCCTTTATCCTCACTTCTGAAAGCTTCTAGTTCAGGTGCTGTTGCATAGTAGACAAGGAAATTACTTTTCTTTAAAACATAACCATCAGTAGGGCTGTCAGCTACTATGCCTGGGGGAAAATCTTCATTGACTTGGCAGGCTTGAACTATCAGTAGTTTGGGAATCCTGTGTATGTTCACTGCAGCTTCAGAGTCCAGCATATTTTCAATATCATCCATTTTGACCTTCACAGAATCTGCTGCATACACATATCCCTTTACTCCGTGAGACAAAATGCACAACATGAAAACACTGTCATCTTTAGTTATTTTATTCTTTACTACATCCATAATAAATTCTTTCATTTCCTTGTGATCCAAATCTGTTTCACTGAACACAGTAAAATTTAATGACCTCATAGTCCGTTCTAAAACCATTTGATCTCTGTCAGAGCCATTGCGCTTATCCAATATTGTTTTTGATCCAGTAAGCTCTATGCTATTCTTAGATGGGTAAAAATTAACTTGATTTATAATGACACAAGTTCCAACTCTTTTGTTACTCTTAATTTCATAACTGAAACTATCTAATTTCTTTCGGTCTGATTTGAAATTTTCAACTGATTTGAAACTTTCATCATCTAACTCCAACTCATTTAGGTCTGCCCATAAATCATCAAAATTTTGATGGTCATACTTTTGATTAGGTTGGCCTTGTTGTGATTCATCTACCTTCATATGTAAAGATGGAGTGTTTTCAGTAACTTTAATGCCTGTTTTAGGTACATTATTCATTGACTCTTGTAACATATCAATTTCGAAAACTAATGTCCTTAGTCCCGGTAGGCTTTGCACAATTTTAATGATGATATCTACATCCACTTTAAAGCCCAACACCTTGTTATTGTACTGGTATTGGTTAATTGTAATATACTTATCACACATGAGTTTCAGAAAAACTAGTTCGCTAGAGTTATATTCTGTTGTGTCAATATTATATGTCAGAAGTGACTTTTTCAGTTTCAAAAGGTTGTCGGAGTTGATACTCTCACATAGTTTGTACAAGGCTTTTTTCATAGGGTTTACATACATTTTAACAGCAGTTGAGTCAGTCTGATAATACTTGCGTGCTGCAGGTACGTTAAATCCTAGTTTTCTGACTATGCTGTAAAGTTGGCAGATCAGGAGGGCCTCCACGAATTCGTGTTTCCAGTTAGGATTGTGCTTGGCATGTCGGAACCACTCGTGTAACATGTTCAGGTTCGTAGTGGTGGCTGAGTCGCTGGAAACTCGCTGGAACACGATCAGACGTTGCAGTGCAGTATCTGGGACATCGTACAGAAGAAACACGATGGATATCATGTCGTACGGATTGTCTAATAGCTCTTTTTCAATTTCTGCCATCATATCAAAGTTCATAACGTCGTTGTTTCCGATGATATTTTCTACGCCTACTCCCTGTGATTGAGACGTTTGAGAGTCTGGCTGCATCATTTTATTTCAATATTATCAACACAAATCACAAAACAAATCTTAATGAAGTTCTGCGTCTGTAATAATTCTGGTATATTATTTTATTTTGATTCACTAACTGCTTGATGACTTTATGTTCACTTTCGTCATTCGGTGGGTTATTTTTATACAAATAGATAATAAACATTAGTGTTGGCCACTGCCAAACACTGAAAAATCGATTTTTGAGATCGAGTTTAAATTTGTCTAAGGGCGGATCCAGGATTTTTCTCGGAGGGGGCACATGAGGCAGACGGGCAAAAATCAACAATAACTGTTTAAAATTAACTTTTAGTATTTATATAAAGGTTTATTAAAGTATGAAAACAATAGAAAAATTACATGTTTTCTTTTATGTTTCCTGCTAAAGATATCCTGATGATCATTAGCGTTCATTTTGTCGCAATGTCTTGATGGATATAAAGCCAGTTCATTCAAACGCTCTTCTGTGATACTGCTGCGAACATATGACTTTTATTGGCGCAAGGTGGAAAAAGGTCGCTCGGCAGTGCTAGTAGTCAGAGGAAAAGTGCACAGCAATTTTATTGCAGTTGCTCTTTTGTAGGCATCTGCTGGAGACTTGTCTGGGCCAGTTGTAATACATTTTAAACGGCATTAAACCAAACCTATGTTTTATTATACCTACTGTCCACTTGTATTTATCCCCAACAAGCAAGTCCAACAAATAACAATGCGTAAGTATTATTTGATAAATTATTCTTAAATATTTTTGTGATGAGGATATTCGAGTAGCATTTGCATATTACCTATGACTATTAAATAAGAACACACTGATTCTATGGTTACTTAAAAAAGGAACTGCAACTGCAACTGCTGCTTATAACTAACTATTATTACAAAGACTCAATAAAAAATACAGAAATAATAATTACTCTCTGACTAAAAACAAATCAAACTTTGTAATTTATGTTAATTATTGTTATTAAAATAATTATTTTCAATAATTTGATTGTTCTAATACCTACGCTACAATCCGCTAACTTTAGTAATTCAACATGGAATGTAATATTGTGGTTGTGGTCTGGTGGCTTAGCGAGAGAGTACTGTAGTATCATTGAAATAATCATCTTCGTTATAATTCGATTCGATTTATTTTAAAGATGTTCTAATCGAAAACAAAGACCATCACTAGCCTCAAGTGTCATCATGTTGGCGGTTTCGGGGACTCCCAAGTACGTACCTACCTAATAAAGGGAACGCACACGTCGAAAGCATTGCGATACTTGACATCATTGACACTAAAATGCATATATAAGTATAATATGTGAAAATGAATTGTTGCATTTCTGGATGCTCGAACACTTCATAGAAAAATAAAAATAAGTCAAATGGTGTTCTGTAGAATTCTATTACTTCCCCACAAATAGTACTCATTTCCCATGGTTATGTGATAACAGACTGATAAACGACAAAAGTGAATAAATGCAGTAAAAAAACGTAAGTATGTAATTATAGCACTTCGCACGCGACTTCGTCCGCGCGGATTTAGTAAGTACTCTAGAAACTTCAACGCCCCGTTAAGGGATAGATTTAGTAATCGAAATAATTTATAATAATTAATTATATTATAAAAAATCGTTAGATCCACCTCAATTATACTAGTTTTAGATAGTTCACACCAATTTATTTATGTACAGACGCCAGCACATCAAGCTACAGGAATCTGTCAAATTTCTTTAATAGATTTTCAACTTTATCGCCTAAACGGTTTAAGGTTGATTGGAAAAAAAAACAGTTTCGGGTGGCTTGATGTGCTGGCCTCAGTACAATAGTGGTACATACATTTAAATGTATCAAGATACTATCTACCAGTCAACCTTTGGGTTATAAAGACTACACTGTGGTAGGTGTACAACAAATAAAAAGAGTATTTGTTTCGAAAAGACTATATAAATGAAAAAAAATATATTTTTAATACTAACTAGTAGCCCGCACCGGCTTCGCCCGAACGTTTTTTTTTTAAGAACCTCCTGACAATAACAAACACAAGTCGCTCACGCGTGATGCCGTGACCAAGGAAAATATGGATTCATTTTATAAATATAGATAAAATACTTATTGATGCTAAAATAATAAATATGATATATATTAATATAACTGGTTATAAGATAACTATTAAAATTATTGTAACCTTACCCTAATGAAATGAGCTAACTTGACATGACTCTCATATTTGTGTGTTGAATAGATTTTTTGGTTTCCGGCAAGTGTCAAGTGTGATACCGGCTTTAGGGTTTGAAAACTGTCAGTGTGCATGTTATTTATGATTGTCAACTTGTCATGCCGTCAACCAATGTTAACTGTCACCCATCGCATTGCCACTTTTTTAGGTTATTATTTGTATTTTTAACTTGTTAAACATAAATAAATGAGAACTCCTTTGCAGCCAGTGAATATCTTATAAATTGTCTAATATGCAAGTTACAAGAACAGAGATCCTGAAACTTTACAAACATCTCATATTGTATTCTAAGTCACTGACACTGACTGATCCGGCGTACTTCAAGCGGAGAGTTGCCACTGAATTTAGAAAAAACAAAGAGTTGACTAAACCCAAAGATATAACGTTTGCGTACCAGGTAAATATCCATGGTCATATTCATAAACTAGTCTTATTCACACTCTTTTATTTTGACAAAGTATGTGAATCATGTAAGTTTAGTAAATATTTTTAATCCCCAGAATTAATAACCTTTTACCAGGGCTTGACATTGCCCTTAAATCAATGTCAAAGCTGCCGTTATAAAAATCCAAACTTGGCACAGGTTCCTATTTAAACATCCAGACAGATAAAAGAAGTTGATCAAAACTAACAAAGTTTTCAATCTAATGAACAGGTCATCTATACACTATCGTGCCTGTATGTTATGAACCCCATTCTCATTTAGTCCAGCATGCATGGAGTATTAAAGAGTTTATCCAAACAAGTTTTTTAATATTTACAGAAAGGTGAAGCACTATTGAAACGCAGATCTGTTGTCTAAAATGCTACTCACTCGGCTGTGCCGCCCACATGCAGGGCTTGTATCCCGTATGTGTGTTGCACACAAACACACCATAGACTACTCCAAAGTGCCTAAGATCAATGAGAGTGACTTAACTGAACAGTTTATACGAGGCAGTGGACCTGGAGGATCAGCGGTCAACAAAAACTCTAACTGTGTGGTTCTTACACATGTTCCTACAGGTGATTAAATTATTATTTTCTAATTAAAAGATGGGGAACTTATTTATAAGTATCACAGAATTTCCTAATACCATCACTTTTTTAATGAGAATTTAAGAGGCTTTAAAGCAAGGTTTGGAGCAGTTTGCTTGACTTATATCCACTCTATATTGTTCTATGCTTATTCATTTCTGACAGCTTTAGTGCACAGAGCTCAAAACCAGGTAATCACTTGTAGAATTTATATGTCAAATTATTTAAACTACAAATTCCCAATTTTAATCATACAAAGTAATATAGAATGATTATAGAATTATATAACATGAGCTAATTGGTACTTGGTATTAAGAACAGTTATTTATTGTGTTACTTTTCCCATTACAGGCACAGTAATAAAATGCCACACAAGTAGATGTCAAGACGAAAATAGACAGAAAGCCCGTGAATTGTTAATTGCCAAGTTAGACGAGGTCCTGAATGGCGAAGATAGCATAACAGCTCAAAAAAAACGACTTGATAGTACTAAATACAAGAAATCTGAATATAAGAAAAAGAAGATGGCGCAAATGAAGAGTGAATGGAAAAAAAGAGAAGGCTTGGCTTAAATAGAATTTTATTGTAATTATAGAGCAAGTATTTTAATAGTTTTAGATTATATAAGCAGTTATTGAAATCAAGAGGATTTTTTTATGTGGCGCATCTTCAAGCACTCTCATAGTTTCGCCATGTCCGCTTGTCTGTCCGCGGATTAGCTCAGAGACGGGAATGGAATTTGGTATGGGTTACATATTAATCACGCCGAGAAAGGGTAAAATAAAATCATGAAAAAAATTATTTTGTTTTGGGCCCCTACACGTAAAGTGGCATTTTTTCTCATTGTCTATCCCATTGTGTGTAGGACATCCCTTGGATAGGTTGTTTAAAAATATAGTGGGTGTGCGAAAACTGTTTTTCAATGCAAGGAGTCGTTTACGAAATATTAAGCTCTAATGTTTGCTAGGGTCAACTCCTCCCCCCCTCTGCCAGCTAAACGGTTGTTTTTGGAGACGTGAAAAAAATCGTAGTAGAAGCATATTATAACGAATTTAACAGGAAAACTTCTAAGTAGGCTTTATAAGTTAATTAGTAATAGTCGACAAATTAATATTATTCGTAGAATCAAACAAAAAGCACCATTCTAAGTCGGCAATTGTGACGTGCAACTACGGAACGAGGTTTTTTAGGGTTCCGAACTTCTATGGAAAAACGGAACCCTTATAGGATTACTCGGTTGGTTGTCTGTCCGTCTGTCACAGCCGATTTTCTCCGAATCTACTAGACCGATTCAGTTGAAATTTGGTATGTATTTCTGTGACCCAAACACGAACGTGTCACAAAAATAAAAGAAATGAAAATTGGGTCACTTTTTGGGGGACAATGCCACACTAGCGCGTCCTGTGATCGCCGCTTCACAAATTTGAAATTCAAATAAACGTTAGGATGGCACCTTTCTGGTATAGCCTCACGTGCTACTTGCTTTTTAAAGATGCAAAATGGTGGTTCAGCATTTTCTGTATCGACATCAACTCCGTGCAAGCAACAGGTAAAAAATTGCCTTCCAAAACTACTTTCATGAGACCACATGCGTCGAGTTTATAGTGATCTCTCTGGTATTGAACAACTGATAGCAGCTTACTAACACTCAATGTTAAGTCGTTGTACGCTAAATTCAGATAACATAACACGAAGTTGCCGAAACAGTGAGGGTTATCAACCTTCATACTGCTGGGACAAAACGGGTCCACAAATGGTCCTACTATTTCTCTGGCTATTAATTCAGCATGCTTTGGTAAATCATCTTCATACAGAGGCAGGGTGCTCAGACTGTGGCTCTTCGCACTCTCTCTTTTCTTAGGTTTTCGTTTTATTTGCGAATGAGAAGAAGAAGCTCTTCTGGGTGGCAATACATGTATTTTATCATGTGAACGTATTTTGCTATTGTTGAAGTGAATACTCTCTGCTGATTTTTGAGGCAGACTAAGTTTATGTAAGCAATCCTTGTATACTTCTTGTTTCTTTTTCAAGTATACCATAAATCGTTGCCGTCGGTTAATGTTTTCGTTGCAAGTCAAGGGAAACTCTATTAAACTGTTAAATATATGTCTCGCACCTTCGTCGCTGATGAGGTTATCAGCTAAATTCAAGTACCGCAAGTGTCTATTACTTCTAAGAGCTTCTGCGAAATATTTAGCCCCCGCGTCCCCTATGCGGTTTGACGATAGATTTAAAGTTGTTAAACTGTGTTCCGCAGACTCCAAATAGTGTAACGTTGCAGCTAGTCGCTCGCACACTGCATCGTTTATGTTACATCTGCACAGAGATAGATTTTTAAGAAATGTTGTGTTTTGTAAAAGTTCTTCATAATTGGCTTGTTTCAGCGGACAGTCGTCTAAACATACATCGGTGATTGTGGTGTAAGGGAGCACCTTGCCGAGCTCGTGTACCACGTACATGTCGATGCGGCATTTTTTTATCGTAAACTTACTTAGTTGCTGATAATTAGGGAGAATTAATGCTAGGAGATGGATAGTATCTCTCGGTATAGTCGCCGCTTGAAATCTAGCTATCAGTATGGCTAAAAGATGATTTTGTGTGTCGTATAAAGTTGTTATTGGTAAAGTGACTTCTCCAGTGTCATTGTTTATATCATTGACGGGTACGATTGAGTCCGAGGCCCCCGAGGAGGAAACAGTAGCAACACTACCAAGAGCTGCGTGTTTGTGTGATGTTTTAATTAAACGCGTCTTCTGATTTCTGTTGTCTAGAAAAAGGAAACAAGGATTAAGCATAAGATGACGCTAACACACGCTATGCCAGTATGATATTTTACAAGAAAATATTGGGACACTCTTCAATGCCTTAATATTGGTGATTCCAAATTATATGAATTTGAACCAGAGTTCAACCTCGTTGACAACGTTAGTTCTCCTCGTGAACGGTCTTTCAAAGTGCTGGTGCTATTGCACTTTACTTCGAATCTTTTCGTATTTTCGGAGAGTAGGTGCAAAAGAGTTGAGCATTATCTGCGATGTAGTTTCACAATCGCATTGTGGCTTAGTGGAGTATCGTTATCTCACTTAGTTGTGCCTACAGCGGCAGAAGGAGAAGAAATCTCAATTCAACCGACGACCGTCGTCAGTGTTAAAAGATATATACGGCCAACAAAAAATGTTGTGTGATCCCAACTATCATCATCTAGAGCAGGGATCACCAAATGGCGGATCGCGGTTCGGATCCGGACCGCCGATATATCTTGTGCGGATCCAGAACAAGAGACACAGTGAAAGAATAATTGCGATCTCGTCTTACCGATTATACCCTTTCCAGAATTTAATGACAATAACCTTGCACCGACTTAGCTCCAGACAGATTGTTCAGGAAAAAAATGTATTTTTTGCATCCTCATATTAGGTTTCGTTGTTCTTTTTAATTTGATGTATCCTTGCTCAAAGAATATTCTGATTTCTTTCGTTGAACCTAATTAATAATTTCGTTAAGTGACATTTTTAATTTCGGTTTCAAGTCACCATCTACCGAACGGACCGCGACAGGTTTATATTTTGTTTACACGGATCCGCAGTTAAACTAATTGGTGATCCCTGATCTAGTGCCTGACCAGAAGGCCAACTCTCGTACTTAAAAAGTGTTCAAATTTAAGTCGCAATTTCATGTCAAAAAATTGTCAAAATAGACGGAATTTGGAGCTGTTTTTTCCGACAGATAGCCGACTAATTTACGAATGCGGACGCTTCTTAAAAATACGAGTAGGCCCGCTAACCATAAGTTAAACTTGCGGGAACTATATCTTACCACGCCGTTCATATTCTTTAATGATGGTTACAGGAATTGGACTGTGATATCTTTTGAATATTTCCATCAAACAGGTTTCAAAATCTTCTTCACTATCAGACCTGGACTTTCGTGAGAGCCCGGAGCGAGAAGTTGATTTTTGATTCATTATAATTAGAGCATAAAATAATTAGAAAAAATACCTAATTATCAAAATCAATATTAATTAAAATTAAATTATTTCTATAAAATGACATAAATATTATCAAAGAAGTTTTTGACAGGCTACTTAAATCAGGAAGGCTCTGTCCATTGTCCAGGCGATTCAAAGGCACTCAAACGTTTCGTCCCTGCGAACGAAACTTTTGCCTTAAACTGGAGAAATGTGTGAGTGTCATGCCTCTGTTCCTGACCCCTGCCGACAGACAGTGCCTCGAGAAATAGGTACCTAGGTACAGGTCTGCCTACTTGGTGTAGTGAAATAAAAGCACTTCATTATTTTAAAAACGTAAGTACAATTTATTCCTTACCTACTTAGTAATAAAATTTCGAAAATTAGTACCAGGCACAGTGAAGGGTTCCGTAGTTACCCGTGACGGAGACAATGAAAAAAAATTGCTTATTTTACTTTTTTGTAATCTACAAAGTTGCAAACGCACTTTAAGTAATATTCTATGGAATTATTACGACATTTTTAGTTATCCAGTTACATTACATGTTGTGGGTTGGTCGACTACTACTTACTTGTTAACCTACAAGGTTTCCTTGTTGATTTCGGAACCTTAAAAAAGTTGTACGAATCCCTTAATAACTATACCGATACGACAGTTTTCTGATTTATGAAGGCAATACCTACTATTATGAGTGAAAATGTCTACAATGTATTATCCTTGACCTACTTACGCTGAGGCTGCGTTCATCTCCCCTACCGCTTGCTAAAGTGACTTACAATCGATTACCTTATAAAGATGTGAGAACAGGTCAATTATCACGATAGCCAAATCGCTGAAGTCCGAAAAAGAAGTAACGAGATGAGTCTATGTGATCGGGGTGCGGTCTGCGAATGTCTGCTAGGGCTGGTTCGAGGTTGCTAGAAGAAGTATCTATTTGGACAGATTTGAGAAACACTTGCCAAGCAATAAGAAAGTTTTGGTTAATAAACAAAAAACCACAGCCTCTTTGATGACCATTACCTGCGTAGAAACCCATATAAGTTTTGTTTCGGACTTTCCTTCAATCAAAACGTTCTTGTCACTATTATTTTATTGGCAAAAGAAAACTTCTATCACAAAAGTAAGTAGACTATCTCACGCCACGTGTACTGGTCTGGGTAAGAGGTAGGAGCGGGCAGACTGGGTCACGGTCGCTGACGTCACGCGGCGTTCCAGCCTCCCTATGAGATGCGTATCGCTGTTCTCCTTGGACAAACACTCGTAAAATTGCTGCTAATGAACAAATGAAATGAAGAGGTATTATCAGTTTATCACACACTTACCTACTATATATACCTACTACACATATTTTGCTTGACAGACATAGGTCAATATCTGGCGATACCTGGTTATAAGTAATGTGGGGGAACATTCGCCATCTTTCATAATTATTAGTTTACTCCTAAAATATAGGTATCCAAGGTCCCATTAAAATAGGTGGTCAAACGTTTGGTGAAGTCATTCAGAATTTCAGACCATCAAAATAAAGACAACGGTTAAAATATTATACATATTAAGAAAAACGCATTACATACATTACAGGAAAAAAAAATCAACTAACGAAAATACTGTTACGAGCTTGGGGTTCGTGACAATAAAAACAGCCGATTAAATAACCAAAATGTCACTTTAATTTAACAACACTAATTACAACTTCAAACTCACTAATTCTAACACACAACTTCACCACTGATCACTTTAATCGCACTTAAAGTTCGCTTTCGAAGTATTCGCTTGTATCGCTAATCCAATACTGACTCGGTCGCGGACTACGCACTCCTTATATAGGACAGTTAGTTCTAGAAACTTCTGTTCTCGAAACATCTGGAAAGTACTCGTAACTACCGCTGCCGACTGACCAGATATCGAGAAGTGTAGAATGTTCTGGCAAAGAAATGTCTAGAAGGTACTTGACTCTACTAGTTCTGCTACTCGATACTAGATGGCGCTAGTAGTAACTTAAAGTACTCGACATTAATTCTGGCGCGTAACAATACACTAAAAATGTTGGCAATTTATTATTTTAGGTCAAAATAAAATCACTTTAATCAGTGTTTTTTTTTTGCTTGGATATCTTTGGTTAGACGCTGTGTTAAAATGTGTCCATCTATTTTAATGGGACCTTATAGATATACGTTTGCCTAGATATGGGGCGCTCACAAAATCTCAACAAACCAAACTTCAAACTCATCAGCAAAGCATGGAACGAAGCAGAGGAAGAAAAAAATACACAAAACCAACCACAGAATAACTAAGAGCTCTACAAAGACACAAGATGTGGTATCACCCTATGTAACGTTTTCTTAATTTATCTTTTCTATACCTAACTATGGTTTAAGTCCATAATAAACAGTATTCTATCCTAATCTGGCGTACCTAATGATGACGGCAGGCTGGTCTCCATGAGACTCAGCCAAAACTAAAAACAGTAGGTACCTACCTAATCCTTGGTACCTAATGTTTAATCTTGTTTTCTTCACATTATATTTCCTACCTATCGAATATATTGTTATTGGATTTTCCACCCAAAAAACCCTCACCTTGATCTCATTTGATCACTACCTACCCTATGTAGGTAATAGAATTGTGTCCGGGCAGCGGGTAATAAGGGCTGACCTCTATTACCTACATGTACCTCTATACTAAGTACCTATAGGTATCTTCGTAGCAGTCTTGAGGTCGTCAATGATGGTTTTTATCTTGATATGGACATTTTATGCGGAAGAATACAGGTACGATACGACTGAAGAAAAAGAAAAGATTGATATGCCTATAAGAGGTTAATTCTGAGATGACGTGGACGGCTAGAGATAAGGGAATTAAGGTAGGTAGGTACCTATGTTCAGAACCTACGCAGGATTTGCTATTTGCTACCTTTATGCTCACATATTGTAAAAAACCATACCTACCAGAAAATAGTAAAATGTAGGTACTATTTGACGGTTTTAAGTCATTTTCCACGGAATTTGTATGACATTTTCCTTCTCCACCCACATTTCATAAGTTGGTCGACTATTACTTGTTGACTTGTAAAGCCTTGTAAAACCTATGATGGTTTTCCTTTTATATTCGTTATTATGCTACAACTATGATTTTTTTCGCGTGTCCGAAAACGACCGTTTAGCTGGCAGAGGGGGGCACACTTGACTCTAACAAAAGTTAGCATTTTAAAGCTTAATATAAGAGTTCCTTGTTGACTACGGAGCCCTAAAAAGACGATCAGACAATCAGTGCTAACATCTAAATTCTCTGATAACTTCAAAAGGCAAGATCAGGGAAGGTATTGGTCATATTTGCCCCCCGTAAAGAGATGGTCCTCAAACATGACAAAGATTCTACTTAGGGCGAGTTTTTTATCCGAAGTTACCCATGCACCTAAATGTGTTTTTTGATCGGCCAATGGTCAAATAAATAAGTTTAAGTTAAAATGTATTAGTTAGTAACTAAAAATTAGTAGCAAAACGCATTTTAACATGCCCAAAATTTTAAACCAAAAGGTAACTACGGATGAAAAAACTCGCCCTTAGGTAACTAGAACATTCGGTCAAGATAAAATAATGAATCAAGCCAAACATTAAGGTAAAGGTCGAAGGTATCTAAAACAAACTCGTTATGAGTTTCATAGGCAGGCTATACCGTTTATTACCCGGATCAAATTGATATAAACGATAGGCACATTCCCTTCATAAAACCGGATCGAGACGGAAAGGGCGCAATATTGAGGGGAATGGATCTTCAAGGTAAAACTTTGCTACAGGTAGGTTGGAGCCCGCGAAATATTTCCAATTTTTACAAATATCTAATGAATCGGTAGGTAGGTATTATAGTCGACCACTGCTACGCAAGATGTAGTTTTGCTACGTTTAATTTGTTTGCCAGCAATTGTACGAAACAAATAAATATTTAACACCCGATTTTTTAAATAAGAATTCGACGCTTTGTAGGTATTTGTCAAATTCTACTTATCATAGCCTTTTACAATGCAATAGCCTTTTCAGGGTTCCGTAGTAAACAAGGAACCCTTATAGTTTCGCCTGTCTGTCTATCCGCGGTTTAGCTTAGAGACGTTTAGCACTAGAAAGTTGGAATTTGGTGTATATGTCACCGGAAAATTACAGATTCCGTATGATTGTAATAACTCTTTATTAGATTATAATTTACCGAAATATTATGGGAAAATCGTTTTGTATACAATAAATACCATCCAAATTCAATAGTTTCTAATGTATCCGTGTCTTATTTAGAAAAAATAGTTCACAATTTCACGCGATATTTTACAATCTTACGGCGTTTGCCATTTTCCGGTGACATATGCATATTAATCAGGCCGACAAAGGGGTAAAAATCACCCCCTACACGTAAAGTGGCGATTTTTTTTATCGTCTATCCCATGGTGTGGGGTGTCGTTGGATAGGTCGTTTAACAATATTGGGGGTTTGCACAAACCATTTTTCCTTCCAAGGATTCGTTTGCGAAATATTAAGCTATAAAATTACAGCGTATTTGGGACATTAAAAGGTAAGTTTTCACCAAATTTCGTGAAAAAATAAAAATTGTTTGTAAAAGATAAAAATAAAAAACCAAAAACTTGGTTTTTTGAATTTTTCATATACATTTTGAGGTTATGTGAAAAAAGTGTAAATACAAAGGTTTTAGATCTTTTTATTACCTACAACTTTGCCATTTGACTTTTTTCCATAGGACTTTTAGTTTTGCCGGAAATCGAAATAAACCGTTTTTTACCCTTAAAACTCACCCCCTTCCCCTTCCCGACTTCAGATCGCCCGTAAATTATTTTTCCTTTAATTTTATAATATTCTCCTCCTTTTCCAATGGGTTTCATCCTACTATTATTTTTTTTGGTTTCAAAAATTATCGACCTTGGTCTACTAACAAGTTAACGAGTAATAGTTGCCTTGTGCGATAAGACCGCCCATTGTGCACTTATTTTATGTATGATTGTCCTGTTCTTATTATGAGGTGTACAATAAAGTACCTATATAATAAATAAATAATAAATAAAATGTACTTGGAGACGGAAAATTTCGTACAAATTCCATTGAAAATTAGTTAGATAAAATTGTTAGTAACGTAAGATACGAGTAGGTCGTACATATAAATTTACGAACCATGTCAAATGCGCTTTTCTAAGTCGGAAATTGTGACGTGCAACTACGGAAGTTTACCTGAACCCTACACTACGCGTGGCCCGACACGCACTTGGCCGGTTTTTTTTTTGTGGGAGGTGATGAGGAATTTGTCCTAGGTTCATCCCGTACAATCTCTACTTCATCGCCCTGGGGCGGGAGGAGGACATCCATGAGGATTACACCCCGAGATAAAAAAAAAGGCCCGTGGGCGTTAATTATATCGGACTACTTAGTTATGCCTAGTGGATGTGGCGACGAAGAGGGCCGATCATGGTCTAGCTGTGGACGCCTTTTGGATGGAAAGATAAGACCATCTTTCCAGCTAAATAACGTCCTATGCTGTGTGTGAGTCCATAATTGGAAGCTTTATTTTACATTTATTTTCAACTTCTGTTTAATATGATAATGAGACTTTATTCTTCCCTTCTTCATCGTTTTGTGGGACTCAATGGGTCCTAGAAACTTTTTAACGAATATTTAGCTTTGATGATATTAAAAAGTTAGGGACATTACCGACTTACCGGCTCCCTTATGAATATAGAGAAGGTATCTCCATTTGGGAAAGCCAAAAGTCAACTTAATCAGGGTTAGGACGGCCCCAGTCACTCAGCGCCAGAAAGCCTCGAGAGAATTGGAGTGTAGCCGAGTCTGACATACGTATTATGGGTAGACATAACACCGGACTGTGGGAAGATTTGCTCGTAAGTATAATGGTAGACTGAAGACAAGGACGATGTTGATGACCTTCTTATATTTGAAGGGTTCCAAACGTTCTTATATTTTAGGAAAAAACGGAACCCTATAGGTTCATTCGTTTAGGTATATGTTGTAAGGGAAACATAAGCAAATTAAAAAAAAAAATTGGCCAAGAGCAAGTCGGACTCGCGTGCAAAGGGTTCGTACGAATGTTATTTTTGTAACATGTTATTTTAACACTATAGACTTCTTATAAGTTTTCCTGTAATCAATAGGTAAAGAACTATTACATATCTGCACTTTTTTCAAATTCTGCAAATTTTAGGCCCAGCAGTTTCAGAGATAAGGATGGGGGGAATGGTAATTTTTCGTCTGATTTCTTAAATAACTCCAAAACCATTTATTTTAAAATAATGAAATAAATATAATTAAAACCCTCACAATAAGCCCTTTAATTTGATATGACACACCGCACACGGTTCAGTTCGAAAAACTTTTTGTTTTTAATTTTCTAGTTTTTCCCCCATAAGTGACCCTGGTAATCAAAATGTATTTATTTACGTAACGCATCCATGTTAGGGTCACAGAAGTTCACATATGTACGAAATATCAACAGAATCGGTCCAGGAGATTCGGAGAAAATTGGCTGTGACAGACGGACAGACAGACAGACACCAGAGTGATCCTATAAGGGTTCCGTTTCTTACAGATGTTCGGAACCCTAAAAAATCAATTTTCATACTGTGGCGTTTGATAGATACCTACATAAAATGAAAGGACTTAGTCTACTGCGCAAGTTCTAAATAGTTTTTTTTTTTTAATAATTTAATACTGTGTAATGAATGCTGGTTTATGTTTGCGGTAAATAATGTCTAATTCTTCATTGCTGTTTATTGTTTTGATTTCATCCTGATATAGGTATAAATTTCCTTAACGTTGGATAATAAGTTCTCTTTTTACACGTCAGGTGCCTACAGCCCGTGTGAAAGTGATTTCAGTCGTAGATTTTTCAGGAAATTTACCGCACCGCTTAGCAGGTATAATCGTAATTCGCGTGATCCAATTCCTCAATTCTCTTTCACCTTGACATAATATCTGGTAAACGTGAAATATATTGACGTAGCTTGACGTGAATGTGAGTTGAACCAAATTCATGGAACCCATTTATCGCGCTTCTTCATCAAGAATCGCTTTTTTAGATATTTTTTCTAAATTGAATTCCTGGAAATTCTTCATAACTTTGCCATTTATTCTTAAGTGACTTGAAATTACGGTTTATTTTTGTTAAGGTGAAAATGAATTCTGTTTCTGGCGACTCGCGACAAAACTAATGACTTTCAGTTGTCTCAGTCTCCATCAATTATAAGGACACCGGACGTCTAGGTACTTTTTAATTGCCGTTTTAAGTGCGTACCTTTCTTTTGTCTTAGAGAATATTCGATTAAAACATTCTTAACGTCGGATCCACTTTGCCTCCTGAAAGTTGGCAGTTTATTTTTTAATTTTGTTCATTGATGTTCATTTTATTCGCTTGATTCGTATTACAAATACACCAAATGTCAGAAACAATTTCCTTGTTTAGGCTCAATTTCTCAGTAGTGGCTATTTGCGACCTGTTATGCTAAAAACTGGCTAAAATATCACTACAAGGTAGGTACGCTCGGAAACAAAATCTATCTTGTAAAATTCCTAGGATGAGAGTTTAGGTACCACAATCTCACCAAAGCGATGATGTGGTCGACCACGCTTGCCTAGAAGTAACCTATTTGAGATATGTTGTACTACAAAGATCGAACGTCATAAAGCATAGCTATCTGGTAAAATCCATTTTGCAAGGATGAATTATCTTATATTGAATATCTCATAGTAACATAGCCATTCTGGCGCGTCGTGAAACCCTGAATTAATGGTCGCACACGATCCTTGACGCTGAGCGATACAATTGAGCAAAATGAACGTGAGGGCCAAGCGTTTACGTCAAAGTTTATGGATATCGTGGCTCTTGTGCAGTGCACACCCATTTACGAGTATTTACCAAGTAACCATCCAATATCGTAGAACAGAGTCTTACCTAAACTAATATTCAAATAACTAAAATTGGCTGTGATAGACGGACAGACACCCGTGTGATCCTATAACGGTTCCGTTTGTTACGGATGTCTGGAACCCTAATAAAAAGGATCCGTTTTACAACGAATTGATTGTAAGAGAAAAATATTATCAACCAGTTTTTATCCATTTTCTTTTTATTATCGCATACGGCCCTAAACCCTTTATTGTTAGGGCCTGTGGGCCCAATATCTGTAAAAGCTGTGAGTGCTAAAACCGATAGGAGCGGCGAAAGGGTTGTAGTTTGCGGCAAGCTTTTACATATGTACAATATTGTATAGCGAAGAAAAACACATACCTACATTTTACTTAGGTACCTACTATCCGCATTCGGCAATATTGAATCCTGCCTCGTCTTAAGCGTTTTTTACGACAGACATTTTAGAAGAATTAGGTTTTTGTATTATAGGTACTTACATAACTATTTTTCCTTAGCAGCAAATTAGTTATTGATTTAATAACACAGTGACAATAGGGTATTTTTATTTTTACGGAAAGAATCAGTCAGTTTGGTTATCAAAAAATATAGATCACGTAGGTATTTAAGTATGTAAAGCCCTCTACTCGACTCAACTTCGCCTCAGCCTCCTTCAGTCTCCCCCAATCGAGACTTTTTTCAGTTGTCATGCCGACTGAGTCGAGTAGAGTAGAGGAAGAGTTAGACAGAGACAGCTGACTCGCCAGAGTGCTAATTACCGAAAGTTCTAAACTTCGAACGCAGTTTTGTTTGCTGTCTGTAAAACTTCTAGTTCATTCGCAAACATATCACGCCTCACTTACTACTTACCAAGTTCTGAATTCACAAGACACGAGAACTCGAAGAACTTACTAGTTGTGGTTGCAGTTAGTTTCCATTTTGTAACGAACAAAGTGGATTCCCTGAAGCGGCTAATGTGTAATGCATTTAATGTGGTTATCTTCAACCCTATCCCAAAGCTCCTCGCCTCGCTTTGCGTGTTAATTTTCGAATTAAATCGAGTGTTCTCTTGAAAATACATTAAGTTAGAAAAGTGTTCCATTTCTCGTTGAAATGACTTGTTTTAATAAACGCAATAGATATTGAGATAAGGAGTGGAGGCTTGTAATTAACGTCACTTTCCAGTTAAAAGTTTACTGGTAAGTGACGCCACACGAGTTTTCAACGCACTGTACTACACTGTGTCTTCATTTTTTTTGCGAGATAAAAGAAAAAATACGTGTCCAATATTTTTTGGAAATCTTATTGACGGACTAATTAGATTTTTTTAGTCAAATATCCTATTCTGCTGGCACCCACTATAGTGCCAAAATCACAAATAATAGGTAGATACAGGGCGTATAGCTGGCACAAGAATTAGTAGCCTAGGTACAGCTGAAAGAAATAGTTGCCTTAGGTACTGCTTAATTTTTCTTTCTTGTCAGACTGATAGTCTACTTTCATGGAGTAGTTTAAGTATTGAAAACAACCTATATAACTATGATGTTACATCTTACATGGCTACATCAATCCTATCGAATGCATCAAATCCCATCAGCAATACATGTACGTATACCTACAGGCACACCCATAGGCCTAAGCTTAATGCAATCGGCTAATGGCCGGCTCGGAAATTGGTTCAGCTATTTAGTGCAACGTTTGTATGTGAATTTAGACGTAGCCCCAAACAGGTTTACTGATAGATAGGTCGTCCTAGTTTAGATAGATGTCTGATGTCTGTAGTCGTAACCACGGGGCGTTTTATGTGCCATTAGTCGTATTATCATTAGTTAATCTACCAATTAATATTTTAAATATGTGAGTACCATGTTCCTTGCTAGCCAACTTAATTTTATCTCTGCTGGTAGGTATTGCTTTGTTGTACCTATTAGTATATAAGTGTGTGCTGTATATTAGTGTAATGTTGGGTGCATTGTGCTCACATAATATAATCAATTGATCAATGTATATATACATAGTATTGTAAAACTAGAGTCACTAATATTATAATTTCAAACTGTAAATTTGACGTTCAAAAGTGCCTTTTAATGGTCTAGTTGAAATAATGACTTTGACTTTGACTTTGAATTTAGGTAATTTGGAATCGGCGAAACATGTCTCTTCTTCTTCCATACATCTTTATTAGCAGTCAACTCAGCAATCGACTTTCTTCCATACTATATTATCTTTCACAAGGCCCGTCCATCATATCTTTGGTCTTCCTCTATTGCTATAGAGCTAGAGATATATAACATTTTCATTCATACCGTCTTACGTTTGGATCCCTACAAGACAGCAGGTCTATCAATTGTTTTGTGTAGGTATCTGTCCTTTAAGATTAAGGGATATACAATGTGAAGACATCGAGAAAACAATAAATGAAAACACTGGCAATACTGGTTCATAGGAATGTTTTGAAATTATTATAAATCCTGTCACCGAAATTAAAAATAAACTTTCCAATTACATAAAACGTCAAAAAAAAACTCAAACTAGTCAAGGATAGTGACTACTATTCTGACGAAATATTCCATGCTCTGTTGCAGTTAGTGACATCAAATCTGTGATAAAAGACAACATATTCGTATGAACTAGTATTACCAGTGTTTTGATTTATTGTCGTATCGTCGCCCCATCTTGTATTGTCGTTGGTAAACTTAGATGTATTGTGTAGCGCAAACCAAACTACCACTACCAAGTACGAACATTTTAATTATTTATTCACTTCCATCCGTCCGTAGAAGATGTTTGACCTGGCTACATAAATCCAGGGTCAATGTACTCAGTCCCCGGGAAAACTTTAAGTAGGTTAAGTAAGTTTTTCGCTCGACAAATCCCGCAGTAATTTAATATATGACTTTGTACTGCTGCCAGGCAGATTAACGATATACTTAATGAATTCTGCCAAAACGAATTTACATTTTTAAAATAAACTGCCTGAACTAAAACATTATGAACAGGTTTGTTTATACGTTACGTTAGTGAGAGGTAATTTCTGGAAATTCTGATCCGATTACTATATAACTGAGCTGAGCTATGCACTAAGTACTGCTGAGTACCGAAGGCTACTTTTTAGGGTTTCATACCCGAAAGGTAACCAACGGAACCCTATTACTAAACCTCCGTTGCCGCCCGTCCATCCGTCCGTCTGTCCGTCTGTATCTCAAGAACCGTAATAGGTAGACAGTTGAGTGTGTATTTCTATTGTCGCTATAACAACTAATAATACAAAATTAAATTAATAAACGTGTTTGCATAAAATAAACGTGTTTTTTTTTGGTTTATGGTACGGAACCCTTTGTGGTAGAGTCCGACTCGCATTTGGCCGGCTTTTTTTCCAGAAAAATTACACAGTTCCTGTGAGATAGAGAGAGAGAGAGAGAGAGGTCGGTATGTAGATGTTATTTCATTTTATTTTATTTTATAATTTCCATTTTTAAATCATAAAATAGGTTCATTTTATGTCTATAATATGTACCTATGTATTTAGAAATATATAAGTATGTTTATCAGTTGTCTGGTTGCCATAGCACAGGTTCTGCCTAGTTTGGGATCGGATGACCGTGTGTGAATTGTCCCAAGAGATATTATTATTATTTCCTTTATTCATTTGTATATACATATAAATTACATTTTTAAATATTAAAATACAGGGATATAACAATATTTAAAAATATAAAAAATAGTAGCCCACCGGTATCGGGAACAGGGTCCAAGCTACCTGTGGTCAGGGCCCCTGAGTGAGGAACCTCCTCACTATGCGCGCCGTGTCCAGGAGTACTGCTTTCTGGATCAAGCCCTTGATCCAGCCGCCCAACGAGAGCCTCTTTAGATGTTGGTCGAGGCTCTTAGCAATTATGCCATTGGCCGTCACGACTATCGGCACAATGACTGCTGTGTTCACATCCCACATGTCGACAACCTCGCGAGCCAAGTCAAGATACTTCGTTTGTTTATCTTTCTCAGTCTTCACGAGGTTCACGTCATGAGGGACTGCTATATCAACAATCATTGCGCGACGCTCTAGTCGATCTATCACCACTATGTCAGGCTTATTGGCAATAATAGTCCTGTCAGTGATGATAGACCGATCCCAATACAACGTGCAATTGCCATTTTCGAGAACTGGGTCGGGCACATACCTATAGTACGGTACCTCCGATTCCACAAGATTGTATTTAAGAGCAAGTTGCTGGTGGATAATCCTGGCTACAAGGTTGTGCCTGTGCAAATAGTCTCCGTTAGCCAGACTAGAACAACCGGAAATAATGTGGCGGATGGATTCCCCGGGCCGGTGACATGCCCGACATATGTCAACCGTACCGTCCTTCACAATGTATTTCCGGTAGTTGTTCGTCATCATAACTTCGTCCATAATCGCACAGACAAAACCTTCGGTTTCCCCGAAGAGGTCACCAAAACGCAGCCAGGCTACGGACGCTAGAAAGTCTACATCGGGCCCATGTAGGACCCGGTAAAAGCGTCCGTGAAGCTCCTTGCTCTGCCATACCTCCCTGCGGTCATTAGTATCTAATACCACAGGTTTGCGCCAGTTCTCGTTAGCCAAGGAGAGCGCAGTAAGGCCTTTGTCCACTGCTACCACATCCCGATGCATACCCACGTCGGCCTCTAGGAAGAACTCCCTAAGGCTGCATATCTCACGGTTGTGCAGGGTCTTAGCATTTAAGAAGCCACGACCCCCGCACTTCCGCGGGATATACAGCCTCATCACCGATGACCGTGGGTGATGCATCCGATTTGCGGTAAGCAGTGAGCGGACCCTCCTATCCAGGGCGTCAAGTTCCGTCTGAGTCCATTTGAGTATGCCGAAAGAGTACATCAATACCGGCATGACCCAACCGTTAAAGGCGCGCACCTTGTTTCCGCCTGATAAAAGACTATTTAGTACTTTGTTCAGGCGGCCAAAGAAGCGCTCCTTCAACGATTGTTTCACGTCATTAGCATTGATGCCCAACGCTTCCGACATACCCAAATACTTGTAAGTTTCGGTTGAGCTGAGGGATCTAAGGTGTATGGAATCCGAGAGTTGGGTTCCCACGGATTCCATAATCTCCCCTCGCTTCACATGCATGACCGCACATTTGTCCACACCAAATTCCATACTGATGGCGCTACTGAAGGTTTCTGTTACCTTCAGTAGCTTCATCAGTTGCAAGTTGTTGGGGGCAAAGAGTTTCAAGTCATCCATGTAAAGGAGGTGAGATATGACCTGACCACCTCTTCTCAACCGATAGCCTTGGCCCGAACCTTCCAGCAGTGTACTGAGAGGGTTGAGGGCCAGACAAAACCACAGTGGACTCAGGCTGTCGCCCTGAAATATACCACGCTCGATCCTTATCGGGTCGCTGTTCGCCTGGATCTGTCGACATCCTGGATAGCGAAGGACCGTCCTCCACTGCCCCATACACGACATCAGGAAGGTGCGTAGAACTGCATCAACTTTATACAGCTCCAGCACCCTCATGAGCCATGTATGTGGCACCGAGTCATAGGCCTTCTTGTAGTCTATCCAGCATGTCGACAGATCCCTTCGGGAACGACGAACCTGTTGGCTAATGGCAACATCGATGAGGAGCAGCTCCTTAGTACCGCGGGACCGGTTCCTACATCCATTCTGAGAGGCAGACATTATCGAATTAGTTTCAATGTGATGGTTAATCTTTGCTCTCAAAATGGATGTAAGAACTTTATAGACCGTCGGTAAACACGTGATCGGTCTATAATTCTTAGGCTCCGCGGTACTACCTGATTTATGGAGCAGGTGGGTTATTCCTGTAGTTAGGAACTGGGGCAGCGACCCTGACTCTAAGGCAGACTGGAATTGAGATGCCAAGCGAGCGTGCGATCTTTTGAACCATTTGATCCAAAAATTGTGCAGCCCGTCCGGCCCTGGAGATTTCCAGTTAGGCAACGGACGGACTGCACGAGCTACATCTTGGGGGCTGATGGTAATTGCCCCCATTTCTGGTATCGGATCGCACGCGCGCTCGACCTCCCGAGTCCAATCACCCTCAGTGTGACTGACAGGCACCGACCAGATGTTGCGCCAGAATGAACACATGACGTCATCATCCGGTAGGCGCGTATCAGTCACACCTTGGTCCGGTCGCTCCCAAGCCCTATAAACCCACCTCTCATTGCTTTGGAATGTGCGATTCTGAGTGTATCGCTCCACTCGCCGCTTGTACCGACGTATACGGTTTGCCCATGCATAGATTTTCTGCTTCAGGAAGTCGATACGCTCTGTGACGCGGGTCAGATAATCCCGAGGACTAGTATCAGTCCCCGAGAACGCCCGCCTCACAAAGCGCATCACTCTACGGCGAGTGTTGCCCTCCCTGAAGCAGATAAGTTTGCCGATGAGTGCTCTAGCCTCACCGATACGACGCTCGATCCTGCACTGCCAAGCTGGTACAGCTGGTCGTGTAGCTCTGTCACTGTTGGGAAATTTGACATGAGCTACACGACATGCCGCTGCAGCCGCACAGTACAAGATCGAGTGGGTATCGGTGAGGTCTTCGCTGCTATCAAAACAATTTGTTAGCTGCGAATCTAGAGCACACACCAGCGCCCTATTTTTATTATGCATGGGCAAACGAGGTAGACGGGGCCTAAGCTCAGGCGGTGTGGTGCGATACTCTCGGAAAGCATCCTCCAAAGCGCTCCTCAATCGCTCATTGCATTGGGTACTCACGGATATAGCCCCATCATCATCATCTTCACCGACGTTGTTGGGTCGCGGTGAAACACTAGATTGTATTTGCACCGCGGCCGGTGGCGAAGTAGGTGAGACGCGGCCACTCCGTGACTCCAGACGCAGTCTATCAAGTACGGCGTCATCCAACATACGGTTACGCAGGATGACCCGCACCTGATCCGATAGCCGTTGGGCTGATACGTTGACAGCTGGCTCAAGCACCTGAAACAGAGAGAGCATCCGACCACGGTACGCAGTCAAGTTAGTTCCCCCCTCTGTAGCCCCATAGTATGAGCGCATGACGTTTTCATTGATCGTTTGCGTCCATCGCATGCGCTGCACACTTCCACCGATAGCGGGGACCCTGTCAGAGGCCGTTGGGCCTCGAGGTCCTAAGCTGGTCGGAGGTCGGCCTCGTCCGCGCCGACGCGTAGGTGGTGGTGTCGTCGGCGGCGAGAAATATTCGTCGCTCGAGCTCGACGCAACTGCAGCGACCGGAATCTCTGGACTCACGGCTGGCGCAGGTCCCGGCGGCTGCGAGGCGGAGCTGAGCGACGAACCCGAAGATGTTGGTTGTGCGGTTTGTGCTCGTGCCCGGCTTCTTGTCAACATTTCACATGTATGGTTATGATAGATTCATTGTTTTTCCAGTATGAATAAAATTAATGTGCCAATGTTTGTATTTTTTTTTCCTTGTTGTGTCCAGTAATATGAACATTTTGAGCTGTTTTTTTATTTAAATTAATGTAAAAATATGAATATGAATTTTATTTTCTAAGAAATTCAATTACAGCATGTTTTGTAATTTCATTGCCTGCTGTTTGTAGCTCGTTATTTCAACTGGGATGTCTATTTCTATAAGTCCATGAATCCGTGTACAAACACAATTTAACGCTCCAGCATGTTTAATAAACTTCCAACTCATTTCAATTGTTTTACTACAAACCATTGTTTACTTCGCCCGTAGCGTTTCGTATTGATTCGGCCGGCAACGAGTTTGCGAGAAACTATAGGTATAAACTTTTTCTAATCATCTGGTTTGAATGCGAGATACCTATTTCAGAGGGGCAATTCTCGCATTCTTATTCGCATCGCAGTCGCAAACTGCCAGCAAGCCTAATTTCCCTTTATTTTGACAAGCTTTTGATATTGCTTGTCTTGTCGCTAAGATGATATTACGACTTGAATTTGAGCGTTTTTAAGGTTCCGTACCCGAAGGGTAACAAACGGAACCTTATTACTAAGCCTCCGCTGTCCGTCCGTCCGTCTGTCAGCGGGCTGTATGTTAAAATTTTTAGAGAGTCTGTATTTCTATTGCCGCTATAACAACAAATAAAAAATTGAAGGAGGCTTCCATAGAAAAACGTGTTTTTTTTCGCTTTTTGGTACGGAACCCTTCTTGTTCACGTCTAGACTGCACAATACTCTTCGGACCTCTTTAATGTGAACTGCGATCTTCGGCATCGACGAGTCACGACTAGGTACAGTTGGTGGTTGTTTAGAGCCAGCGTCTAGACGTGAATTGCTAGTAAATAAATTTACTTTCTTAGAGCGACCCATCAGGTTACAGCATTGGTGGTAAAGTGGCCGAGAAAATATCGTTAAAACCGCTTTCGAAAGGGACCAGAACTGTTTATTACCCGGGGGGTGCGATGCTAGTTTGGCCCCGATACGTCCGATATGATCAAAACGTGCCCCACGTAGAACTCGCTTGCAGAACTTGGCGGCAGAATTAAAAGCTCTTTTCCTCGCGCGAACCCTACGTGCTCTAACTTTTCAGTCGCGAGCCAAGAATCTACCTACCAAGCCTGGGTAAACCAGGCTTAGTAGGCAGACTCTTTTCGGGCCTCAGCGTGGGCGCATTCTACCAAGGCCGGGATTTGTGACCGAGCGGGATGTCGGAGAATGGGATAAAATATTCCATCCCCTGCCGAGCCATGTCCGCAATCACGTCAGCTCAGCACGACGGGTCACCCGAGGAGAAGCACACTTGTCGCCATGGATAAGACTTACCCGGCTTGCCCAGAGACCAAGACCGGTTCTGAACAGCGGGGAGAAGGAAGTTGCACTGGCACTCCCATACACCGACGGAACACAGCAAGCTGCTTGGCGCCGGACTCCGGTTGGATGGTGGTCGCGAGCAAGGCGCCTCCTTGCCGAGCCTACCACTGCTTAAGTGGGATCGTTCAGCCGTACCATAGGCAAACCTGTGGTGCCGTTGCCCGGGGTGGACCACTAGGAGGTGGATCCCAAACCACCCCAAAACGACTACACGCTAAGGGCACCCCCTATGGGGTATGGACCTCGCTTAGGGCGTCGCTGGGAGGAGTACAGTTAGGGACGGGCTGGATCGAACAGTTGATAATTGAAGTAAATAGGCCTCATATTTATACCCCTAGGTAGGTAAAACGTGCTATATGAATTGTCAATATTCACCCATGAGTAGGCTTACCATACATCCCGGTTTGACCGGGATTGCCCCGGTTTCATGCATTGGTCCCGACGTCCCGGCCGGTTTGGTATTTTGTCCCGGTTAAGTTAACACGTGGTTTGTACGACCGTGTTGCAACGTGTCGGTATTATGAAAAACGAACGAACAATAATAATGCCCAGTAGGTACGCGCGGGGGTAGGTCTACTCTGGTAAAATTGCTCCAATACGTTTTGCGCTTACCTGGAACGTCCGCACCTTTGGAGCGTGTTTTTTCGATTATGAAACACATTTGGTCGGATGACCGAGGTCGCTAGAATCGACAGTACGAGCTCTACTGTACTGTAAATTAAATTTTGGAATTACATGCACCGACTTTTATGAAAAAAATTTAAAAGAATAATAATTTCTTGAAAAAAGTTCACTCTAGCGAGAAGTACGAATGGCACAATAAATAAGTACCTTACTCAATATCTGTTTTTTAAATAATAAAACATTTTTTACTTTTTAATATTTTTTTATTTCTTATTTATATGTCTACTGCGCGTTCGAGCGTATGGTACCCGTGGGCTGCAGCTGAAAATCAGCGTTAGGTGGTAATAACTACTGTTGCCACCTAACATTATGCTGAGCTGAGGCCCTTTTGGCACAATATTGCCATATGTACTTACTTAAGTTTTGATATTTTCTATTTGTAAGGTGATTTTTTAATTAATTTTTTTTATTATTATTTTATTATTGTGCCAATAAATGCAATTTTCTTTCTTTCTAGCCTGTGTTTTTCTTTGGCTTATCCTGTCCTGCTCCGCTCCTGTCCCGGTTTAGAGCTTCATGATTATGGTAAGCCTACCAATGAGTCATAGGGGGTTTTGAACTACAGGCGGCCGACCGTGCTGCTGTATAATGTACAAACTAATACGATGTGTCTAACTAGGTAGATATGTGACTTATTTAAGATGGTGACACGTGCTAAATTAAACTTTAAATTCATTATCCTCGCTACGCTATTGGGTAAAAATAAAGCGACCGGGAATAAAGGTTTGAGCAAACAGCCGCGACGCGACATGCAAGGCAGTAATGATGTGACATATTTTTTGTATAGAAACTGTTTTAAAGATACTTAAAAGTAGGTACGGCTTTGTAGAGCTTGGACTCTGACGCTGCGTTTCTAGATAAAACATCGACATCGACAATTTGAATAAAATGAAACTCCACGTTAAGTGATGATATTGGCCGTTGAAAACTCTTTCAACCAATCACAGCTAGATTACGCCCGTTTCATAATTTGTAATACTAATTTTGTCAGAATTTGACCTGCTATTGTGCTAATAAGCGTTTTCCGTTTTTCCCCTCAAAGCGGGTCTTGGCGGTGGGCCAGGAGTCTGCCAGAATGAAGGATGAAGTGAAACATTTGATCGTGCCTTCACTAACAATGTATTGCATCATCCATCAGTCACAACAACGGCGATAGAGTGAAATAAGAATAAGAATAATTTTTTTTTAAAGAAAATATAGGTTACAAATTGTGTGATATGCCTACCTACAATAGCGTTTAGTTTCTTTGAAAATTAAGCATAAAAGAATTTTCAAAGACTTCCTGCATTAGGCTAGGCATGTCCCATAGGAAGCGTTTAGGATTCCTATGCAGTTGCAAATTATTAATAAGTATACACAGAATAACAATAATTACAATATTACTAGAACCTATGGGTACAATAATGAGCAATACAGATTTTTTTCTATAAGTTTAAGTCTCCAGGGAATTATAGTTATAAATTTATTAGATTAAGTAAAACTAGATAATTGCATTTAATGCCTATATTTATTTAAAGAACTATGAGATTACAATAACTGTTTTATACAATTTTCTTTGTTTTCGTATGTCCAGTAATTTTAATTTTTGCTTCACTCAGTGATAGGTGTTTTAAGCAACACAATTGATTGAAGTTGTAAACGAGGGTTTTCATATAGGTGCTGAACCTTTTAGCGAGTTCTGTTTTAACAGGGATGATGGGTAACTTGAAGACACGCCTCCTTGCTGTGTGTTTATAGTCAGGTGAGTTTAGGACTTCTTTGTGGGTAACACGAGTGATTTTAGTAGGTAAATTCTTCTAACACTAAGTAATTGGGTTCCTTTGTAAAAGAGAATGGTAGGAAAACGGAAAGGCTTTTTCATCATTGTTTTAAGAACTCCCCGTTGTTATCTTTCTAAGCCTATGAGATGGGACGTAGCAGTGCCACCCCGGGCTAGAATACAATAAGATAAGATCGACTGTCAACATAGTGTGGTGTAATTTTTTCTTTTCCAACCCTGGCAGATGTAGCTGCAATATGCTCACTGAAATTAAGTTTTTCGTCTATGATTACTCCTAGATATTTCGTGTGTGTTACTTTATTTATCTGTTTGCATGTACCTACATGATGGTAAGTTCGAGTTGAGATAGAGGTTGGCAGCTGAGATGGCAGTTTTATGAAAGCAGATGAAGTTTGTCTTTGACGTGTTTAAGTTTAAATGCTGTCAAAGTATTTGGGGCCTTTTATACATGTGTAGCTGCAAATGCTGCAATACATCAAAACATCCGTTCGCCGCTACCACAGTAGATAAATATACAGTAAAACATCTTCATACAAACGTGCCGCTCTCGGTTTGAATGTGTGCGTGCGCGCCGCGCGCCATGTCGGCACGCGATTTCACGCACACGCTAGCATAATATATGGG
>NDFZ01003987.1:31244-45994 GCA_002192655.3 Mamestra configurata
GCTCCTCAGCCTTAAAGAACTTATCTTTGTCGCCGTGGCGGATGCGGAAGCGCACACGGGCGTCGGGCGCGGGAAGGCGTACGCCCAGCGGCTCCGCGGCGGGCGGCGGCAGCGCGTACGTGCGCGGTGGGCTGTTCTCCGGGATAGTGAGGTTGTAGAGCGCGGCCGTGAAGCGCAGCTCGGCGGGGGGCCCGGGCCCGCCGCTCACCTGCCACACCAGCCCCCACACCGCCGCCAGCGCCAGCCACGCGCGCACGCCACGCATCGCGCTACACACCGCGCCGGCAAACTGGGAACAACGACCATCTACATTATAATCTTCATAGTTATTTGTTTAAGAGGATTCCTTCGCAGCATCGCGATTGTTACCTCATAAAGTGTGTGTGTACGCGTGAGGAGGAGCGCGGCGCGCGCGCAACACTGGTCACGCGGTCAGTCGTGGCGGCGCGCGCATCCCCGCGGACCTGCAACGAGACACACACTCGACTTAAGACTTGCCTATGTTGCGTATTTATTATTTAAATACTTCGCACTAATAAACTTTGCATTATTAACTGCTGATTAATCTTTTAGGTACATTTTTTATAAAAATTAAAACGTAATTAAGACAAAAACACAAAGGGGATAGAACTTTTGTGGTATCCGTACCCGTTTTTTTTTTTCAAAATCACAGCGCACACCAAAAATATAGCAACATGGTGCATATACTTGGAGGTGAAGTCGTCATGTCAAAACAATGACTAGCAGCAAAAATGAATTAATTACGTGCTAATATGCTTTAGATTAAATTCAAATAATAGTTTCCAGTTTGACTTAACAATTTATTGGAAGTAAGTAAAAACAAGAACACATGAAGATCTCTTTATTAATAACTTCGCCAAATAATAGTGATCATTTATCTAAATGGCTAAATCAAGCCGAGAACTGCAAAGAATATAATTTACTGCACACATAAGTACATGGTTAGTTAAATTATTAATGATTTTTATTGTTCTCACATGGCGATTTTACCTTCAAATATCTCCATATTTCTTCATACCTCTTTAGGGAACCACGTTGCCCCTTTCTACCCATTATACATGTATCATCGTGCGCCGCGATTTTGAAAACAATTATAAATGGCGGCTGGTGGCTATGCCAACGCCTATACAAACATTTTTGAACCCCTTTACAATTTTATTGAAACCCGACTACTATAAAAGTTAATAATTCATATTTTTGCGCCAGTGAAGCACATTTCTTTACATGAGATGGGTGTTATTTTCATGATCATGAGAGTAACTACGGAACCCTATTCTGTACGTGCGTGTCAAGACGAAACGTCAAAGAGAATATACATTTTTCATATATTATATGAAAAATGTAAGTGAATGTAGTGTGTGTGTAATCGCAAAAGGTAGTAAAGTATCTAACTTAAGGAGAAGAACGGACACGCAATTCCATAGTTACTCTTTACAAATAAAAGTTTTACAATATTTAGTATACATTAATTAATTCAATATAATATCTATCTTTACATAGTATAAAATGAAGTCCCTTCCGCTGTCTGTTCGCTTAGATTTTTTAAACTACTCAACGGATTTTAATGCAGTTTTCAGCAATAGATAGTGATTCAAGAGGAAGGTTTATATGAATAATTCGTCTCGAAATTGTTACGGGAAATTTACCAAAAACGGATTCAGGGCGACAAAAAGGAACAAAAAACACAAAAAAAAGATTATTTGGATTTTTTTTGTGTTTATTTGTTTGTCTGTCTGTCTGTTCAACCAACACTGCAAAGATGTGTTAGTACTTGGAGTTTGTTTTATTTAAATGGGTGGCCAGGAAAAAAAGATTTTAAAATTACGTATTTTTTGACACGTTTTGTTCATATTATAAGATCGGCTATTAACAAGTGTCAACAGAATTCATGGACTGGCGGTAGTGACTGCCATTCAAAACATAGGTACCCTATTGGTTCATACATATCTTTCAATAATAATTTAATCGTTTTTTTAACACTTTTTACAACATTGTTTTATTTTAACATACATCTAGTTATGTATATCTAAAACTGCATGTTTAAGTAAGAAATCGTTTCTGTAAATTGACCATTTTGCATAGGAAAAATGAGAGGGTATTAGATCCTGCGAAACAGGCACACACAGCGCCATCGATTAACCAAAACATGATATTTAGTTACTTGTGAAAATACCTGAAAAGTGAATAATTATGTAAATGCCCTAGAAAAAAAAATTAAAAATATTATTTTACTAGCCTTTGCCCGCAACTTCGTTCGCAAAAGATTGCTTAGATCGGTTTAAAGAAACTTTATTCCCAATAAAGACATATGTCACTTACTTGAGAACGATACTAAAAAAAAACATACATATATAGATTACAAAAAGTTCGTCAGCAGCGTTACAACTTTATAGTACTCATCCAATGCATTAATTTCTCCAGAAGTGACTGATCCGCAACTATGTGCTGGCTAAGTTGAGTTGTGAACGCATTGAAAGAGTGTACATTTCTTATACAGGACGGTAGTTTATTATAGAGTTGTGCTCCTTCAAAAGTTAGCATTTTTTTGCCATAGTTAGTTCTTGTTTTAGGTAAAACTAGCAAAATTGCTCGCCGTGTGCTGCTTTGACTAACTTGTTTAAATTGGGTGAGTATTAAGTTTGAGTGAACGTTTTTGTTAAGAATATTTCTGATGAAAATACATGTGTTGTAGATATATAGTTGTTTTATATTCATTCTTTTTGTGTCTCGGTTAATTGTACTGGTCGATGTTAGATATGGATAGTTGAATAGTATTTTTATGAGTTTATTTTGGGTAACTTGGAGTTCTGACAGTTTTGTTTTTGCAGCACTACCCCAAATTTCGATCAAATTAACTACTTAATTTGATCGAAATTTGGAAGCGGTGCGGCTTTACTAGGGAGTTGTAAATAGTATACCGTAATTTTGGTGGAATACAACGAACTATGTTACGCAGTGATCCGGAAAATGCCGAGTTTTCTCTTTATGTGCTCAATGTGAGCATGCCACGTTAGTGAACTGTCCATTCTAAGACCGAGATATTTTTCACATGTTTTTTGCTGTAGTGGAACATCATTAATTGTTAGTTTGTCATATGGGGGTACTGATTTATTTTTAGCCTTAACCTCTTGGGTACCAGGGTGATTACTGCTAGAAGATATTTATGTTTGTAAGTGATCGGTAGAATTTTACATATTTTAAATAGTTTCCTATTATCTTCTTTACAACTGTTTTTGGTTTTTTGAGTAACAAGTAGTTTTAAGAATCGAATTTGAAGAGTTTCTAATTTATTCAGGTTAGTTTTGAATATTAACCCATAGCTGTCAAGGGCATAACTCGTTATAGAATCTACTAATGACAGGTATAAACATCTTAATATGCTCTTTAAAGCTTAGGTGGTACATTTTACTTTATAATATTCTTAGTTTACTGCAAATGTAGTATATGTGATGGGACCAAGAAAAAGTTATCATCTATTTTCATGCCAAGGTAAGTTACACAGTCAACTCTTTCAATAGGTTTACATTTACAGTCCAGTAAGTTACTATGGTGACATATATGTATATGTAATCGTGGGTTAATAAAGGCGGAGTCGCACTATGAGCTCTTAAATATGGCAAATTAATAATAATTTAGTTTTATCAGCGTTTAACATAATGACATTGTCGTGCGACCATTTAACTACTGCGTCTATATCTTGTTGAACTAGCTTGCTAGTATCGCATAAGTTAGTTCCGGAGCGTAGTATGCACAAGTCGTCTGCAAACATATACGCTGTACAATGCTGTAGTACACGGCACAAGCTGTTAACATGCACAAGGTAACAAATAGGTCCACGTCCCGAGTATTATATAATATTGTAATTACAATTTTTTTATCATTTAGGTGACTGTTAATTTCGTCTGTGAATTTTGTTAGCATTGTACTTTTTCCTTTTAAAAAGCCGTGTTGATAATTTTTTTGTAGATAGTGACTTGAATTGGTTGACGATCCACTTTTCTATAATTTTATCTACACTAGATAAAATAGAAATAGATCTAAGTTTGAAACATTTTTGCGATCACCTTTTTTGTGAATTGGGAGAACTATTGCCTCTTTAAGTTTGTTTGGAAATTTGTAGTTCTTGACAGTTAGGTTTATTAGTTTTGCTAACACGGGGCTCACTTTATCAATACTTATTTTAAGGTCGGACATTCGTGCATGATCACTACCCTGTGATGCAATTATACCTATTCATGTTTTTATTATGTTTTTGACATATTTAGAGCGGTTGTCTATTGTTTACCCGAAGATTATATACCATAATCATCATATTCCCGAATTCCATTTGCCCGAATGTTTTGTTTGCCCTAAAAGACATATGACATCCTGTTAATTGCCCGAAACTTACGATACCATAAGATACGAGTGCCATACGTATTGTTTTTCATATTTTTAAGTGCCATAATAATTATCAGACATAATATTTAAACGCCATAATGATTGTTAGACATAACATTTAAATGCCATTATAATGGTTGATGGTGGGCTTGGTCGACGGACGGCTCCTACTAGGGCATGTAATATCGGATGATTTTCGATTCCAGAACTGAGTTACGATACTACTGGTTCGATTCCGAAATTTCGGAACCGGTTCCGGAATTAGAAAAAAAGTATAGGAAATAAAAAAAAACAGTAAATAGGCATTTAAGTGTTTTTTTAAATCAAATCTTTATTAAAAACTAAATAAATCGACAAAACTCTTGACTGAGATCAATTAAACAGCCTTCTATTAGGTTTTTCTTAATAAATATAACAAAAAATGATCAACTTTTCAATAATACACATTATAGCAAAATCAACGTGTGCTAGCTATTTGCAATTGCAATGTAGCTTATTAAATAACTATCTAATAAAATTATGATGTACTTATATAAGATTCAAAAACTCACAATGAACAAAATCAACAAGTTCTCCTCTTCTAAGATCATGAAAATAGGTTTAAAGAAAAAAACTTAAAAATAATTAAAAAACTCTAAACTTATGCTGTCGTATTTTTTGGAAATTGAGATCTTTAAATCAATTTATACTTAAAATAAATATAAAGTAAATAAGACAAGAATCACTTTTTCAAAAAAAATCGCTCTTCTTGATAATGTGTTCTCAAGATTATCAGAGCGTCTAACATTATATATGAGAACGAGCTTCTTAGGCGGTTACAAAAGTACCCGGCACACGAAAATACTCTTTCACTCTCAACACTTGTAGGAAGAACACCTAAAATATAATTGTATTGCGCTGCACTAGCGCCGCTGACTGGTTGGCGAAATGGCGAACGAAAAACCGCAAGCGTCGATGGCGGCGATTTGAATTTAAACTTCGCGCGCGGTACGGTTCATTTGGCAAGAGAGTACAAATATGCAAATTTTATTATTGTGGTAACTTATCTCACAAATAATTATATGAGTATCGGATTGCGATATTTACTTCAGTTCCGGAATTGTAATATTGTNATACCCATCGAATAATGATCGCTTCCTTGGAATAGGGGATAGCTCAATTGGTACTACGCGATATGGCATCGTGTTCGTGGTGCAGGCACTCGTTTCCGGCAGTGCTGGTTCTCCGCTGGATAATGGACTGCCAGTTGCTGGGGTGCATGCACTGGATTGTGGTAGCGCTGGTTCCAGTACGCCTTCGTCTCGTGAAGTTAATGACAGAGGTGAAATAAATTCAGGCAGCTCGACATCTTTTAACATAGATCGCAACCGAGGATTAAAATAAACGGGCGTGGTTTCTACCTTGGCCATTGATATCTCCTCAGCATCTTCGTCTTGGAGGTCGAAGATGTCACCAGGGTAATCTTCAAAATACCATGTCTTCTGAGGAACGTTAAGCACCATCTTAGCATCCTCAATAAAGCCGATGCCTAACAGTGTGCGAGACTCTCGAGCCTCCGGGAACACGATAAAAGTCGTTTGCACAACACGGTAGCAGATACTGACGGGTGCATTTACGGTCAAAACCTCTCTTGTCGTAGTCGTGCCATCAGCCAGTTTCACCATAAGCTGTTGTGTCTGGAATGCAAATCCGAGTCTTCGTAGGCATTTGTACAGCGTGTATGATGCAACGCTTGTTTTTGCGCAAGTATCCACGTAGGCGCTACCGGTTATTTTTCCTATGGCAATACCAATAATTGGCCTAGGGCGTACATCTGCTTGAGTGTTAATGGAACAGAAACTTACTTCAGCCTTTCCCACCTTCGGCACAGCCTTGGCACAGGTTGTACATTTTGAACGAACCACTCCTGGTGTACCACATCCGTAACATGCAAACGATGGTGTAGAGGGTGAAGGCGCTTGGGTGCCCATGGCGACATTTGCAGGCGCGGGTTTCGTGGCAGTAGTACCACTACCAGAAGCGAGATCCTTCTTTTCCTTCTTCCGACATGTCTCGATTGAATGTCCAGGCAATCGACAGTACGTGCAACGCTTCTTTTTAAATGACACCTTTTCTGTCTCTTTTCCCTTCCCTGTCCCTTCTTCTGGCATTTCCTTTTCAACCAGGAGCTCTTCTACTCCTCTGGCTGCCTTCACTAGGGCGTCAAGAGTATTGACAGTCTCGCGTGGCATTTTTACCCTTATCTTATATCTCAGTTGCCCGTAGATCATATCGATTTGTTGGGTCTCCGTGTGTGGCTCTGGCATTTGTGCAATAAGAGCCCTCTTCTTAGCCACAAACACTTCTGTTAATTCATCCTCACCTTGTTTAATGTTCACAACGTTCTGGTACAGCTGGTAGCCAGGTCTTTTAGGAGCAAAGGCGTGGCGAACTCTCGACACAAATTCTTCCCATGTTTTCACTTGGTCCTTTATCCCATTCCACCAGGTGGCTGCCTCTTCCCTCAAAATTAAGGGGACGCTCATGATGGCATCTTCATCGGAGATCTGTTCTACGGTCTTGAATACTGAAACTGCAGCTAGAAAAGATTCTACCGATTCAGTATCTCTGGCACCATTAAAAGTAACCTTGCAAGTAGTGAAAGATCCTCGTCGCTGTTGGTTACCAATCACTGACAGTAACTTCTCGAATTGCTCAGTTGACAAATTCATGGTAGTTAGTGGTTCCTCCTTTATTTTCCTTCGTAATCTTGATTTTGGGCTAGCCTGTTTCCGGGCCTTTACGTTGAGCGCCAGATTGAAGCGGGTTCAATTGAAACGTAAGGTCACTATAAACAATTAGTTTATTTCACTTCACAAAGTTATATATGATCTAGGCTTAAGTAAATGCGATAAAAAAAACTAACACTACACGGTACGTTCCCGGCTAGTTCGTGACGGGGTACGTCGCGAAACAAGAAGGATGCGTTACCGCGGGGCGAGAGGGGAGGGGCGTCCAAGGCTATGCGAGCTCTTCCAATGCGTGGAAACAGCGACGCGCTAGCGCAAAGACTGCCGCTCGACGGCCCGTCGGCTCCTTATAAACGCGAGGCGGTCTAACGTGTGTGCGTGAGCGACGTCCCGACACAGCAGTGGTTTGTGTGGCGCGCGGCTGTAGGCGTTCGGTAGTGCTACAATATTGTAAAAAATCATCCGAAATTCCGGAGTTACGAAATCTCGGAATTCCGGGATCCATGCCCTAGCTCCTACATCTGTGTGGTTTATAAAATAATAACCACGAAGCTAACCTAACCTATCCGAGTATGGCATGTGATAATTAGGGCATGTGATAATTAGGGCTTACAATGATTGTGATAAATGATGTTATGGTAAGTGACTTTATGGGAAACAAAGCTTCTAGCACGTAACTAATATAGCAAATAAGAGTAGAGCAAATGAATAGGGATCCCTTCTTTTCGCATAATGTTCTTTGTCCTAATATAGTTTGGCATAATTTTTAAAAAGACTAATTTGCACCAAGTCCAAGTCAGAATCGACCTCAGGAGTATAGTTGATGAAATGATTGCAAAACAAACATACACACAAAAAAAAAGAAAAACATACAGTCGAATTGATAACCTCCTTCTGTTGGAAGTCGGTTGAAAAAAAAAAAAAAAAAAAAAAAAAAAAAAAAAAAGGCCAAGTTTCTATCCCCAAAAATTCAGTCTATTAAAGTAGAGAGATCAATAATAATAGGCCAAGCATTTCAGAACTGCAAAATAGTCCATGACTCTAACTTACATGTCAGAGATGGAAACGGATGAACAATATATGTCGGACTACATGGTTGACGATATCGTGTCGAATCCCAAGAGCATATTTTTCAGTACCATAAATCGCCATGCTCAATGTGTTAACCCCGTGGATGTTGGCACGCCCCATCACCCTTTATGGTAATGAGCCGAAATGATTGATGTTGCCGACTATGAGGTACACTCTATTTACGATTTGAGTAGGTTGGTACAGAGAGTCAGTAAAATTATATTATAAAGTATAGAAAAGATGCTTAACAATATAATGCAATGATGCAAGCTGAAATAGATTGCGTCGCTCGCAATAATGCTGGTTCCATAGCTTACGCCTTACAGTGTTTAAATGGTACTGGTAGATAAACTAAAATACGAGGAAAATAAATGTACTCTTTAAATAAAGCAAAAAACAAAAGTATATCGTAAAAACACTTTATTTTAATGAAACTAAGGAAGCGGTTTTTTTTAATCTTTGTTGATTAATAAGAGTGAAAAAAAAAAACGCTTCATTCAATATAGATAAACGAAGCAAATAAACGAAGCTGGAAGTATGTGAGTGCTTCTTTTAAATATAGGTATATAAAGCAAATAAACTTACATGAAAATCACCGCTTCTTTACTATAGGTAAACGAAGCAAATACACGTAGATCAAGTTTCTTTTTTTTTTTTTTTCAATATATGTAATCGAAGTAAATAAAGCTCAAAATAAGCGCTTCTTTTAAATATAGGTGAATGAACCAGTTAAACGTCGGTCAAAGCAGGCGATTGTTTTGATTGTAGGAAGCAAATATACGCAGGTCAAAACAAGTACATACTTCTTTTCAAAGTAGGAAGTAGCGATGTAATGAGTACTCAAGCTCAGATTAAATTTTAATATAAAAGGCGTGTACTCAGGCCAAGATTAAATATAAAAGGCAAGAGCTGATGTCAAGTTCCAAATTAAATACAACAGGCTTGTACCAAAATGTCAAGCCAAGATTAAACATTAAAGGTAAGAGACGATGTCAAATTCATTTTAAATCAAGAATTAAGCGTTTCCCTGATTTAATCCTTCAAACTCTGATTCCTTGACATTCCGTCGCACACTCTCCAAAATGCAACCGATAGAAGACCCACAGCCTGGCAATTTCGATTTTTTTTCTTCAATTGTAGCCTAAAACCTATCTTCACACCAAATTTTAAGTTTCTAGCATGACTGGAATTCTCCCATAATTTTGAAGAGTCAGTCAGTGAGTCAATAGGAAAATCTTCACTTTTTGGTCCCCTATATTCCCTCAACGGTTACTTAATGTTTTGAAACTTTCCAGTAACCTTCAACAAGATGTTAGTAAGTACCTAAGTAACATCAAATTATGATTATTACGAGCAAATTTATGAGGGGGGTAAAAACAGCTCTAAATGTTACGTGTAATACACTCACTGCGTGCGTTAGGCCGGAACTTGGCCTGGCGCACTACCGTGCGCCTAGATAGTGTTAATTCTGATGATGAGTTAGCGTGATAATGGAGAGTGAAAACTTCCACCTTGAGATTTCCGGAGCGTCGTTCAGCAACTAGGTATTTGGTAGTGAAGCTGTGCGGCGATTCTCTTAATTTGTACATGGAGTAAGTACTCCTTACAAGGCGTGTACAAGTGTACACGCCTTGTAAGGACGCTTTTTATACTCGGAGGAACAAAGCAGGTTTTCCTACCTCGAAACAAGATTCTCTAAAATATCGAAATGATTTCCTGTAAGACACCTATGCATTTACTATTTAATAAGCCAGCTACCAAGTGATAAATAGTCGTATTTATGACATGATTTCTACGTATCAGGAAACTGACTCGTAAGGTAGGTACGTAATCAACAAACTTGTATGAGCATCATTGTTTTTAACTTTTTGAAGAATTATAACTAAGTTCCTACTTGAGCAGTTTGACACTATTGCATGAAAATTAATCCATAATAATGAAACCCAACCCTACAGGCATGCCCAGCTTCCACGCCATAACATTAATGAGTAGCCACTAAATACATCAAAGGACAATTTTTTAATTTTGTTTCCTATGGAGAGGGCTATGGCTAGGATCACTAATGTAGGTTTACAGCAGAAGTAGCTAGCTGCTTAGGCAAGGCATACAGGCAAGTGTTAGTTGGGCAGTAGCCTTCCCACAACAATTGTATTCTAATTTCCTTTTTGAAAAGTAAAAAGAAAGAAGAAAATGAATAAGTTAGTACTGAGTCCAAACACTACTATTAAACAGTGTTTTCGAATTAAAATAGAAAATGCACTCATATGGTATGTAGCATCTGATACATACCCTGTGAGGGAACTGCAATAAGCAAATTTAAATTCGGTACGGAACCCTAAAAAAACAAACCATCGATTGATTTGTGCTATTCTTGAAATGAATAAGTGTATGAACTACTTGATGAATCAAGTTGAGTCAAAATTTATTTTGAAACAGCAACGCAAATCGAAACGATTTTATGGCATCACTGAGTAATCTCATCTCTTTTTCTTCTAGAAGTCACGGCGGCGGCGCCCCATATCAGGGTTCCACTTTCTGCCTGCGGTTGATGCCGTGGTACGGCATAAAGATGAACCTCTCTTTGTGTAACTTTACCTTATATATGCTGACGAAGATTAGTATTGGGCGACATGAGCGAATGTCATATTTACGCGGAAAATCTTAACATCGTGAAAAAAAACATGAGATTAGACGCACAGCCCGAACATAAAGTTGAACTACCAAAGTATTAGTTAGGGCAAAATAGCTCTAATGTCACATTATAAAACATGTTACAGAATTAACGTGATGCCTGAAAATATTTATTTTTGTATAAAAAGAATCATAACGATGAGAGCAATGCCTGCCTTTTGAGGTATTTGCGCTAATTCTGTTACACGTAGTATATAGACGCGTCATGCACTCACATCACAGCACTGAGAAGTAATCGGTAGCAAGACAGCTACGTATCCTCGCGCGTGGTATAGGGTCGCGATAGTTGCCTTCTTTTATATTGCCATTTCAGTTGGCGGGCAATGTATCTACCGTTTAGATTTTATTGAATAACTCACAATTATGTTCGTAAATTTTCTGATTAGTTTCAAACCTTTTCAATTCCTAGTGAGCCTATGATACGTCACGGCCAGTCCATGGCCAGATATTATCCGTTGATTCCATGGCCAAATTTATGTAGCTCTATCGCGTGTTCATAACCCTAGCAACTTTATTGTTTGTGACCAGGTGAAAAGAGAAGCGTTATCATTTAAACGTTTCTCATCTCGATAAATTACCAGGACTGGTTGGCATTTCAAACGAAAGAGGTGATACAAGTCAGTGCTTTGCATAACACTGCCGAATTCCCAATTCTAAGAGGTGTCTGGTAATGCAGGATATTGACAGTTCGTATATTATCTAAGCAATTTTTTGCGAATTTTTGTCGCGGGCAATAGCTAGTAGAATAATATTTTTATTTACAACTATTTTTTCTAAGGCATTTACATAATTATTCAATTTTCATGTACTTACTTAAGAGGTATTTTCACAAGTAACTAAACATCATGTTTTGGTTAATAGATGGCGCTGGTGTTATCTGCTTCACAGGATCGAATAATTTATATTTTTTATGCAAAATTGTCAATTTTCAGAACGATTTCTAACTTAAACATGTGGGTTTAATAAATACTTAGATTTTTGTTAAAAAATAACAATGTTGTAAAAAGTATTCAAAAATGATTATTATCGAAAAATATGTATTGCAGGAATGCAAAAAGTACAAAAATAACTTCGTAATAGTTTTAAAAAAAAAGAGGCGAGGGTTGGGGTCCAAACCATCGAACGAATTCTGTTGATAGCCAACTGAAAATAGCCGATCTTATAATACGAACAAAACGTGTCAAAAAACATTGATCCGTAATTTTGATATCTTAAAATGACCATGATTTTTTTTCCTGGCCACCAATTTTAATGAAACAAAGACTAAATGTTTCTCTGAACTAACCCGCATGCAACTATAAAATCTCCAATTCGGTTAATTTGTTAAATGTACAGACACAACGGTTCCCATTGTTTTATTATATATTTAGAATAGCACTTCGCCCGCGACTTCGTCCGCGCGGATTTAGTACGTACCTACTCCACAAACTTCAACGCCCGCTCTACCCCCTTTAGTTTTAACAATTAAGCAAAACCATTTTTATTAATTACCCAGTCATTCCTGATGCTGATTCTGTGGTCTCTGGATCAGAGCAACTATCCACCCCGTTTACCTCGTCAGGGGTTGATTTTGCAAAAAATGATAGATCTATTTCAATTACCCTACTTTAAGTTTGTTCATACCAATTCCCATGTAAATTAAAGTAAGATAATGTCCTCCTCTAAAATCTTCATCACCTCTTTTCGCCCCTTAAGGAATTCATATTTGTTATTCTTATTATTTTATCCAAATCATTAATGCCGTGTTTCAACTTCATCGGACCAAGCATTAAGATTCTCCCCGGTTCGCTCAAACCGCAACATTTTTCTTACATTTTTATATCCGTCGTAACTTTGAAACGAAAGGTCTAATTTGAATAATTTAATGTGTAATTTACATGTACATAATCAACCTTAATTCAAATCATTTAAATGGATAAGGATTAATGTCTTGATATCAAAATCATCACTTTTTCTTTCCAACTGAGCTTTGATTGAATAATTTGACTAAAAAGCGGTAATTGTGAATTATAGTTAGACATATAGCCTCGCGGACTTTTATCTAGGTAATAATTCGTACTTTAATAACGTAGTACATTATTTTAATGTATTTTTACACATTGGGTTACAATTTTCAAGTTTTAGTAGTCCTTATTATTTCTGGAATTAAATATAGCCTATGTTACTCGGTGAAGTAGCTTTCTAATGGTGAAAGATTTTTTTAAATCGGTTCAGTAGTTTTTGAGCCAAATCGTAAAAAAAAAACAAACAAACAAATCTCTTTATAATATTAGTTTAGATTAAATATATTTTGTTTGTATTTTTAACCCCCGACGCAAAAACGACGGGGTGTGTTATAAGTTTGATGGGTCTGTGTGTCTGTCTGTGGCATTGTAGCCTATTTTGATTTTGTTTTTTTTTTGTGTTTGAAAGGTGAATTAGTCGGGAGTGTTCTTAGCTATGTCTGATGAAAATCGGCCCAAGATGGCCGCCACCACAAAATGGCGAATTACATATTTTTTTCACAACTCCCTTAATATGGGTATCAAATGAAAGGGCTTGCCTAGTAGAATAATGTACACTATATTGAAAGTGAATGAGGAATATTAACTGACGAAATGAAAATAAAAAGATTTGTATGTTTATACCTATGTAATGTATGTCTATACTAATATTATTTGTCTGATCAATGCCCTAGATTGACGAGGAAAGTGGAGTGATGACTGGTACCTAGGAACTAAAGAATTATTTTTTTATTTAGCTTTAACTTGGTACATTAGACGTAAATTAAGTTTAAAAGCATGAAATAAAAATTCAATTTAAATTTAAAAAACAATCGACAAAAAAAAAACTTTAAAAGTAAAAAATAAAATGTATTGATTCTATTAGATACTTATTGAAGTTTTTTTGTCGGGAGTTTTTTAAATTTTAAATTTGTGTGTTGGTATTAAGTAAGAAAATGTTTCATTATAATCTTAAGAACCATGACCAACAAGATAATTGCTGTAACAAATTATAAAAAACCGGCCAAGTGCGTGTCGGACCACGCACAGTGGTGTCCGTTTCGACCGCGCGGCCATGACGTTTTTTTTTAAAAAAAAATATGCCAAGATTTTGTAAAAATTTGTAAAAGTAGACTCCCAAAACCATAAATTTGTCAAAGCTAAGGTTAAAAATTTATAAGGGTTTGAACGTGGCCGCGCCATTGAAACGCTCCGAACCGCGCGGCCACGGAGATCTTTAAAACTAAGCATTGCAGAGACCTGAAATTTTGGTAAGTATCTAACAGATAGAATTTTTTTAAAAATTGTAAAAATATAGAAAAAAATCCTGGGCTTATATTTTAGGAGCTGTAAGACTAATACGCCATGGCCGTGCCATTGAAACGGTGAAAAACACATTTTCGCCGATATTTCGCTGAAAAAGCAACGCAGACGTCTGAAGTTTTTTGTAAAACCTAGATCTGAATTTGCCAAAACAGGTAAAAATGCAAAAAAAAAACTCTAGGTTTACATTTCAGGAGCTGTAGACCGGAATCTTAAATACGTCTTGAATATGTCGATAGGGTGACCATGGCTTATTGTTAACAGAAAAATTTTCACCTATTTTGTTAGATATTATATCTTAAGGATTCTTAATTAAATAAAAATGAAACGATAGTATACAAAACCATGTTTATTTGTTTCACAAATCACATAAATCACATTTTTTTGGCTTACACGGATGTGTGCTTTCAAATCACAGATTCGTTTCTTTTAAGTACTAATATATATTTTNTGTGAGCTTTCAAATCACAGATTCGTTTCTTTTAAGTACTAATATATACACTTCTCATCAAAAAAATCGAAACACCTCGCAGTTTATGATTTGATAAGGATT
>NDFZ01003988.1:0-24449 GCA_002192655.3 Mamestra configurata
ATTTGCTTTTGTTTTGTGATCGCTATCTTCTCTCCATTGTGTCGGAAATGGGTAGCTCGTGGCATTCCATTATTAGCCTATTAATTGATTTTCCAATTAGCTTAGTGTATGCTTCCTATGCTACACGTTTTAAGGTTTCTAACTAGTGTTTAGCTTGACTTTTGAGCGAAAAAACCTGTACAAGGTACGCACTCGAATTTGAGCCATATTTAAATGGAACCTATCCACAAATTTATGACTGACCTGTTGGTCGAGTGGTTAGTGACCCTGACTGCTAAACCGGAGGTCGTGGGTTCGATTCCCACCCAGGACAAATCTTTGTGTGATGAGCATGATCATTTGTTTTGTGTCTGGTAAAAAATTGTCTATAATATGTATGTATTTAGAAATATTTAAGTATGTTTATCAGTTGTCTGGTTGCCATAGCACAGGCTCTGCCTAGTTTGGGATCGGATGACCGTGTGTGAGTTGTCCCAAGATATTATTATATTATTAGATATTAAGATATTACAAAGTCGTAACTTAAAAAGAACAAAATAAATGAAAGCTGACAATGCTTTCGAAATCGAAACAATTACTCACGTTGGATTTGATATCTTATTTGATTTTTTTGTATCGAGAATAATGTTCTAGGGGTGGGTCGAATGACCTTTAACAAGTCCACCCCGTCGATGGTGGTGGCATGGCTTTGTTCCACACCTCCTTCCTTTGTAAGCTCACCAACGGCAGATTTGTTGATACAACTAGCCAGTACCTATTGCTTTTCTGTCATTAAGGTAAATACTAGTATATTCCAGAAGAAACAATAACATTTTCCTAATCGATATCGGAGACGGTCGATGGAGCAGACATGTGGTAGAGTGGAGACCGCGTATGGGCAAACGTAGTGTGGGACGCCCTGCGGCACGATGGATCGATGATTTGAAGAAGGTGGCTGGCAGCGGATGGATGCGGACCGCTCAGGACCGGGATGGTTGGCGATCTTTGGGGGAGGCTTACGTTCAGCAGTGGACGGCAATTGGCTGATTTGATGATTCGATATCGTCTACAATTCTCGGCTTGGTAAAGCGAAAACATAGGTAATAGGTTCGCCTTATTTGGGATTAAAACCACCACTGGTGTGTTGATATACTACTGTGCAGAAACACTTCTGCCTGTCGCCCTTACAATAGAATAAAATTGATTTGCATAAAAACATGATATAGAAGATGGTACAAACATTAAATACAGAGCATACCATGTTTTTGCTAAACATTAAATGCATGCAATTTTTTTGTGCTCTGTTACATAACTATTAGTGGACAGCCAATCGTACAATTTACTATTAAATAATCTGGTATTTAGATTTTTTAAGTCGCTCGGTATCTTATTAAATATTTCTAGACACATATACAAACAGCTTTTATTATATTTAGCTAGCCTTGGCATGACATCCAGTACTAAGCTTGTGAGGGTCGCGCCGGTTTCGAGGATGTACATCGTCTGCTTTTGTAAATAATTCCTTATGCTTCCACACAAACATACATAACTCAAATATATAAAGAGACGGTAGCGGTAACCATCCAAGTTTCTTAAATACTGGCCGACAAGAATCGTCGGATCGAAGCCCGTAGATAGCTCGAATGCATTTTTTTGTGCAACAAATGCTCTATTGTGATCGGTACTATTTAAAATACAGACGATTCAATTAAAGGAAAAACTTATATTCTTTTCCTGTCTATTTGATAGATCAGGGAAATATTATCAGGATATCTGGGTTAAATAATAATAGCGAGTACAAAATGCCGCAAAATATTAAAATTTTACCGCATTAGCTTAATTAAATTATTTTTCTACTGCTATTTCAGTGTTTTTTTTATTATTATAATAAGCAAAACAATAGTTTCTAGTGGTTTGCCTTATTTTTGTCTAAAATTCTGTTTTTTATTACTTATTTTTCTTCATTGATACCTTTTTTGCGGATAATGCCTAACCCAAAGGTTAAGTTGCCTACTCACACTGGCCTCTGGTTTTATTTTAATCGAGTTTTATTAGGTACTTCTCACTTTTAAATAACCATTTAAACGAATAGCCCGACGTCTGGGGCATTGACTGACGATCTAAACTTTGAGTTCAAAGTTCTACCTGTTGAACTTTTGTGCCCATGCCGAGTCAGGGAACTGGCCGAGAATAGCTTACTCATGTACTTATTTGGTGATTATTTGTGTGTATTTAGCCGCATTTTGTGAGGCTGGCAGTTGACCCCAGCATAATAAAGGACTACAGCTTCTGAATTTAGTATTTGGAGTTGAGAACGCATCAAATTATGTTCATGACAAATTTTTACAGGTTTTTAGGCTAAAGTAACATTTGACAAATACTCAACTACATATTTTTTAACTCAGAAATCGGTGGTTAGTGATAGAGGCTCATCCGAGGAAGTCGGTAACTACCTCCATCATAATAGCTCTATCTACAATATCTACCGTCATGCAGCGGTGCTGTGTTCCGCTTTGAAGGATATTGGTAGTCAAATAATATTATTTAGTAAACAGAAAGAGTTGTAAGATTGCTATACTTGTACACAGGGGGTGCCCTTAGCGTGTAGTCGCTTAGTTTGTAAGTTTGTAAATAAGCCCTGGCTGGAGGCCATTAAGGCCGCCACAAGCAAGTCCGGATTAGCTGTAGATAGCTTCCTAGGTTGAATTGCGAGGAGGCTAAGACTAACTGAATATTTATTTTTGTTTCCAGGCCACACTCAAGAAGTACTGCCCCGCTATAGCCGAGGGCGGCTTATCCTGCTGCAGTGACCAACAGTTGGACGGGCTGGCCTCGAAGATCCTACCCGCTGAGAACTTCTTACAGAGGTGTCCGTCATGCTTCGAGAACTTCCTCCTGCACATCTGTGGGATGACGTGCTCGCCCAATCAGAGCGAGTTCTTGTTTCCTTCGTCGATTGAGCCGTTCAATGGTGAGTGTCATAACTTTTTATACGCGCAATTTACACCTATGCATTTCTAAGAAAACTGTTCTGAAACCTAGTCAGGCAAATTTATTTATAAACGGCCCTAACAAGACAAGTCAATAAGTTCTGTGAAGCCGTCATCATTATCATCATATAACTACATTATTTCCTCTGTGTTGCCGAAGAGTTGCTTCTAGGATATGTTAATGCCTGTTTCCTGACGATGTCAGATTCTCACCTGCCGTTTTTCTTTTCAGCAACCCACCAGAAGGTCGCCGTCGTGACTTACGACCTGAGCTCGAAGTATATGCACGCTACCTTCAACTCCTGCTCACAGGTAAAGTACTCAATAAAGATGTGAAAGAGGATGCGTCGCGGCTAACTATTACAATGTAAGAAGGAATAAAATTATGACTCTGTACGTGTTGGTACTTAATGTATGTGCAGAGAGTAATGAAAGTTAAATAAATAAATAATAAATTACCTCAAGGAATGTGGGACAAGGGCGGGAAGACGACAAAACACGTCAAAAAAAAAAACCGGTTCAACTTGTTAGATATAATACGTGGCTGTAGTCGATGATGAATTGATACCGAGGATATCGATCGCCGAATACTTACTGATAATAATGATAACTTCATGAATGTATTGACGCGGTATTAATGTAGGCCAAGTAAACGGCTGAGATATTGATATAAATGTAGTTTGCTTACACAGTCTAAATAATATATATTCAGACATTATTAAAATATTTTAATTTCCGAATGGCCAAATTATATATTTTTTGCAAAATAATATATTTTTTTACTATATAATATATTTTTGTTGACCTTCCTTATTGTCGTATGCAGAGTCAGACTAATTAAATGTCAACTGGCAATGCTCTTTGTTTGATAAATTTATATGCGAAGCAAATATCCAAGAGTCGTTTACACTAATAGGTATACAACGGAAGCCGAAGTCCGTTTCTATTTTAAAATATAATGTTACAATAATGTATCTTGTTTTCGTACACTCTCAGCTTTATCTGTGTGTATCTGAATCAAGTCTTTATCTTAGAAATGGCAAAATAAATAAAGCCTCGCGTGTGGAAGCAACTAACTCAAACGTGCCGTCTTTCTATCATCTTAGAGTGTCATCTGAAATAGCTATTGAGTTCCTTTACGTAAGAACAACCTGAGATGATTCGATTAAAAATAAGGGCAACTTAATGTAGTAGCGTTCATTATTGAATGTTTATTTTAAATTGTGATGTTTATATCGTTCCATCTATATTTTTTTGTAGTAGCATTGAATCTGGATGCGTGCTTTAGAAGGCGATATGCTCGCCCCTACATGGGACTTCAATTTATCTGGCCAAATGTGAACGTACAATAGTTCTACTTCTGTCCAACCCTTCTGGGAATACAAGCTTGTTTTAATGATTATAGTTAAAATGTTTCAAAGTGCGAGGTCATCTACCGAGCAAATCCAATTAAAACTTTATACATTTCAATATTTGATTTTATCTCGTCTGGTCGAGTCTATTTATATCTTTTGAATTAAAAATGTCGCAATCTCATCTTACTTTGCGCGCGTCTTAATATTTACCTCCCAAACATTTTCCACACCTGAAAAGTGCAACATTTTCACCTTTCACACAATTTCACCTGCGTCCAAAATACTTACCCCCCAAAATCTTCCACTTAACAACAGCATTGTGACATCTCACCGTGTAAACTTTGGTGAAGTGAGCTGTCAATCCATACAAACAAGATGGAATGACAGTTCACTTCATGCTCACTCCGCCTAAGTTTACACTGAGAAGTTGACAGTAAAGTAACTCTGTGTTTTACAAAAAGGTGCAAGCGCCATCGACAAACCAGCTGGCCCTCGACCTGATGTGCGGCGAGTACGGAGCGGAGTACTGCACGCCCGAGCGCTGGTTCAAGTTCATGGGAGACGTCGCCAACTTCGCGCCCTTCCAGATCAACTATGTCAATGATCCGGTGCCCGAACACGGCCTGACGCCGTACGATCCTACGACGAGACCCTGCAATCAAGGACCTCCCGTGAGTCATTTGTTTTTTTAAGACTGGCAGGTTATTTAAAAAAGAGACCGCGGAAGCTGGACTCCTTAAAGGAGGGACATCATCGCAGAAGAGTTTGAAACAGTCCTGTCCTACTGGTGGGACAGGCTCAAAATAATAACAGGTTATTCAAGGAACTTAATTAATCGTAGGAGATTTTCACAGATTGTTTTGGCTGAATGGACACAGATTCACTGAAGCATGGAAAACCGATTCAGCTGATCGACACGTCATGATCACTATCTTGACCTTCATATAAGACATAAAATCTCATAAATAAGTCACTGATTCTTATCAATTTAATGATTTCTTATCAAATTATTGATCAGAATAATAGAGTTTTAGTTGACTGCAAATGGTGATCATGCCTTGTGGCGTTACTAATATCAAATGTTGATTGAAGATTGTTATCAAAATCTTTTACATACCATAAAGGGACTGTAACATCACCAAACTAGCGAGTTTATGATACAATAGGAAAATTCCCACGAATTTTATAAAAATATGTATAATGTAATTATTATAAATTCTGCTTCCGGAATGAAAACCGCAGCGCGTGTAGACACAAGCTACCTAATCTATACTTCTATAATAATATTATAAAGAGGAAAGATTTGTATTTTTGTATGTAACAAATAAACTTAAAAACTACTGGACCGATTTGAAGAATTCTTTCAGCAATGGATAGCTACATTATCAGCGAGTAACATAGTCTATATTTTATCCCCGTACTCCCACGGGAACGGGAACTACGCGGGTGAAACCGCGTGACGTCCGCTAGTATAATATAATATGCAATATTAACAAATTATTTATATGATATTCAGTTTTTTATGTTTCACGCCTTTGTCAATGTACAAAAAACGGTGTGAGAATCCTTTGTTCTGGCAATGTATTATGCCCACTCGCTGCAAACTGGATTCCTAAAGAGACTATTTTAGAAGCTTTAAATAGAAAGAAGTGGAAGGAGGAGCCTTTAGTTTGAGGCCGTTTTTTGAGCTATCGTTTCTCCAGTACGAGGGAGGGACAAAGCTATACAAACAACCCTCCGCCCCTCTTTTCGCTGCAGAATCATTATGGCATTAATACTCCATTGTACGATGCCTGTCTTTTACTACTGCAGGGACCAGCAGGAAAATACAAGCTATCACACATCCGAACTAAAATTATAAATGCGAAAGTTACTCCGTCTGCCTATTTTCACTACTAAGCAGCTGAACCAATTTTGTTAAATTTTGGAATAGAGATAAATTGAACCTTGAAGAAGAAGTACACGATACATTTTAAACCGGGAGTTTGTCCTCTTGGTATAATTTCCGACTTTGAAATTGACCAGGTATTAGTAGAAGCAAGTAGAAAATAAAATGTATATGTGTCATTCGGGCCTTAGTAACCTCACACCCCGCAGGGCCAGCCCGGCTGCTCGTGCCTGGACTGCGGCGCGTCGTGCCCGGCGCCGCCCGCGCCGCCGCCCCCGCTGGCTCCCTTCACGATCCTGGGCGCGGACGGGTACGCGGTCATCATGGCCATCGTCTTCATCATCTTCACGACGCTGTTCCTGAGCGGCGTGTTCTGCTGCACCCCGCAGGAGAATGTTGTCGGTCAGTACGGAACTTGACGTGTTGCGGTTCAGAGAGGCAATTCTCGTATTTTTAAAGAGCATCGCATAGCAGTCGCAAAAAAACTTATCTGATTTCCCTTCATTTTGACAACTTTTTGCGAATTTTTAGTACGAGAATTGACCTTCAGATGTTTGGAAATTCCTAATAAAGATGAAAGATCACAAATCACTAATTGTATTTAGTGCTAAACTACTTTAAATGATCGTTCTATTTCTGTCAATCGTTTGAAGAAGACGGAGACTGAATACTATTTTAAATACGTTTAGCGTTAAGTGCATTTAGAATTTATTGTTCAACATATCAACATTTTTTTCATATTAATTGTATGTTGGACTCCAAACATTTGAACCCTTACTTTACTAACGGCCGGTTTCAATAACGTATGTACCTTTACCAACTATCAAATTATCTACCAAGAGAAGCTGAAATGTCATGTTTGAAAGGCAAACATGACGTTTCAGCTACTGTTGCTAGCCAATTTGACAGATAGTCAAAGGTAGATACGTTATTGAGACCGGTTGTAAGAGTAGATCCTATAAAGTAGTAGGTAGGTAACATAATTATCTTTGAACAGATGAATAATTTAGGTATTATTGTCACCGGAAAATGGCAAACGCCGTAATATTGTAAAATATCCCGTGAAATTATAAACTATTTTTTCTAAATAAGACACGGATATATTGGATACTATTGAATTTGGATGGAATTCATTATATACAATACAATGTTTTCAAAATATATCGAGAAATTATAATCTTACGGATTCTGCAATTTTCCGGTGACATTATTATATACAGTATACTATTATAAAGTAACAACTCATCCTTTAACACTCACTATCCAATCAATACAAATGATAAATTCTCTTCTATTCAAAACAATGAAAGTCTTATTGTTAATACATTAAGTACATGGTAACTTATTAAATACTTTACTTGATTTCATTATTACGATGTATATGGTGTTGGACCGTAGCTAATAGTAATAAGTTATAACTATTAATAGGATTCTTATCATGTTATAATGAAAGTTTCCTCTGGATTATTCTTCTTACTTATATATTCTAAGGGTTACAATGACATATTCATTTTAATTTATTGGTGGTGTATATGGCCAATTTCTACTGAAATTCTTATCATAAATACTGTTTTTTTTTTTAATTAATTTCATTACGCTATTTCATTTTCTTTAAAAACAGCTAGAAATTGGCCGTGACTGTATAAACAATTATAATTTCACTTTGGGTTCATATCAACAAAGACTTAACCTAAAATAGCTGTATAATCATAACTAATTACTGGAAATTGTATTGTTGCCCTCTCCTCTTTGTTTGGTAATTACTTTGAAGCGGCTCTAAACTACCTTATTGGCAAGTAAAATTTATTTATCAGCAGAGGTCGGAATTAGGTAGAGTTATTTATGTACTTGCATCGAAATGTTGATATTAATATGGATCTTCCCGGGATTTCTAATAGACAATCCCGTGTGGCCAACAATATTACAAATAAATAATAATAATGTTTATTTTGTTCTCACAAGCTATATTTTACAAATGTGGAATTTGTAGTTCCCACACGTGGTTTAAATTGTGTAAAAGTAAATACTTAACTTTTAATTTAATAAATCACATTTTTCTGCTCTTTAAAAAAAAATCTCGGGATTTAAGGCATATCCACTTTATTCATTCGCTGTATGAAATCAGTGTAAGTACATAAATAACTATACCTAATTTCGACCTCTGTTTATTAGTCTTGACTCTCATCTATTAAACCCTTTGAAAAAATAAGAATAAAAAATCACATGGTCAAATATAAACAAAAGATGGTAGGTAAATAGCACCATAAAACATACCATTTGCCACTGAAAACTTTTGATACCTTCCAGTGTCTGAATGAAAAATGTAAAGAATCACTGTAGATGTCGATTGAAGATAGCTTTGTCTTTACTTCCGTTTATGAAATTAAAAATGTCAGTGAACGACCGCTATTGGTACAATAGAAGTAGGCAGTAAGTCAGTAAGGTAGCGAGGGTGCGCTCGAGGCTCGAGGCTCGAGGCTCGGACATAACGTTGGGTGGTGTTGGGACAGACGCCTGGGCGCGCGGCGGCGAGGCGCGGCGGCGCGGCGGGCCCGAGACCAGTCCGCTGCACTCGCACCGCTCCAGTACGTACCCACGCACATCTCATGCTGCCACGAGCCCGGGATATTTGCACTAATATTCGCCGCATTTTTGTTCAAAAAATGAACTTTATCTCAATGATTTTAAGATATATTTTCTATTATCCAAGCAACGCGAATATTTAGACAAATATGCCAAGTGATGTGCCACCTTCCACTTCATACACCATACACGCAGCTTCTGTGGTTGTTCACATGCTCAACTGTGCACTGCTAATGGCAAACAATTGTGCGATAGAAGGTATATTCTGTAAAAAATCTCACCATGAAAACTTAATGAACATTAAGTGATCTGTCAATCCTTAGCATTAGAAGGAACCACAACTCACTTCATTCCGAGAGATGGATTTTATGACCAGTTTTTGCCATACAGTCTTAAGGCTGACTGTCCACTGGAGCTGAGATGATAAGATTGGAGAAATATTAACCAATGGAATTGCATAAAATCTCCGCTCCGCGTCAGTCACTGAGATTTTATGAAATGTATGTCATTGCCATAAAAAAATCGCCAAAAAGAACGGTTATTCGGTAAGTCGAAAAACCGGAGAACCAGTGTTACCTAGGGGCATTGCCTAGTGAATGGGTTCTGGAGCTCAGATAAACAGCTGCTCCATAATACTTGTACCTGCATCAAGTATGACTGGAAGTGGACCCCAATATAGTTGGGTGGTAATGTACAGTCAACAAAGCTATTTGGTATGCAGGCAGCTAACTTGCAAAAACTTTAAACAATGTTGTGAGTGTGCTGAGTAGACAATAAGTCGTAAGTAAATAAGTTTAGCTATAATACACACGTAAGACATAAATATTGGAAGTGCAGTAAAAAAATGATATTTTTGCCTGTATATAGCTTTGTTAACCTAAAAAACATTACAATCCCAACTATATTGCCCATCCTCATACAATTGTGTGCCATTAATGACAAGGCTCCAGTGAAGCATGCTAATGCAATTTAAATGGAACTAAAATGTAGAATTTGGTTAAGTACCTACATGGTCACGTTTTCATCACCTCACGTATCTTCGGTCCTACAATTCCTGCTACTTTTGTGGGGTTCTTAGGAAAATTTAGCATAATCTTGCAACGCTCATATGGTGTATGAGCGTTGCAAGATTATGCTAAAATTTGTAAGCATGTAACACCATTGTAAGTATTTTAGTTAGAAACGACGAAGTGTCAGTAATGAAAGTCGATTAAAAATAGATTTTTTTCCAACTGTTACAAAATAACACCAACATTGATATTTTGACCGACTTTCGTTGCTGACCATAGTTTTTCCATGCCCCTTCATGTTAGTTTAAACGTGAGTGTAGTGAAGTTTGTGTCTAATGTTTACTAGCACGTAATTTTGACGGCTGTCACGTGGCTTTTCCTCCACCCTGATCATTATACGCAGGGGCTTTTTCAGCTCAACGGTCTGCGGAATTGGAAAACAGCTCTCAAGTGATTGAAACCATTGAAATGTACTAAATTATTTGGAATGTGTGTAGTGTGACTACACCAAATTACCAAAACTACCCAACTTTGTAATAGTTACACACTGTATACAATATTCTAATATCTGTTGGAATAAGCACAAAACTAAATTTCAGTTCAACTCTAAATTCTACCCGTTTTAATTTTAAAAAAGCTAGAGTATTGGTAAACCGTCTTGCAAAATATGCTTTAATTTTTAACACTTTCAGTGCCCAGAACTCAGCATATGGGTCGAACAATGTGAACAAATGTGCACAAACAAATTATTGTTCGACCCATATGCTGAGTTCTGGGCATTGAAAGTGATGTAAATGTTTACTTATTCAATAAAATATAATAAGTAGGTTAAGTACGTAATAATTTTGTTACCTTTCTATATATATTTTCTTTACATGGGTAACATTATTAAAGTATACAGCTAATACTTCGCATGCTTTATTTGTATCTATGTCTACTCACATACACTTTACGCTATTCATTTATTTATTTATGTACTTGTATGTAATGTGTCCTAACTTGTTTGTATTTTGTATTTGACTTTGTCTGTAGGTAAAAGTATTTGAAAATGTATAGTTCTTGTGTGGTGTCTTGTTTATTATTGTTTGAAAAAGTCTATGCATGTTTTACTAATGGGGAACTGTAATCGATTCTGATAGTATTTTTTTGTGTTGCGTGTGTTTTTAACATGGCAAATAGGCAAAAGCCTATTGGGAAAGTTTAATTTAAATAAGGAAATATAACATAAAAAAATAGAAAAAGGAAGGATAAAACTAAGCTGATTTTTATCAATGCACGGACTTTTACATTATTTCGATTTTATTTCTCGTTAATATCGCGGTCAGATATAGCTGCCTGCAAAATTGGCTAGCAAAAAATAGTTAGAAAATTTAAATAAATTCCGAAAATTAAAGTAACTGGGTTAGTTATCAACTGTCAACACAAAAAATAGCTCCAAAATGCTTGTATTCGTGAGCCATATCTGACCGTAAGCACATATAAAAAAAAACTAATCTTCTTCACATACAGGTGTAGCATCGGACAACAACCAGGAGATGACGACGAACCCTCCCGCGGGCTGGGCCGACCAGCCGGACGGCGCAGTGGGCGACGCGTCCTTCTTCGAGAAGCTCGGGGCCGAGACTGAGACCAGGATGGAGGACTTCTTCCAGTGGTGGGGCACCATCATGGCGTCTAGACCTTGGATTGTGCTGTTTGTTGGTAAGTGCTGTGTTTGATCTTTGACAGTCGTTACATAGTCAGAAGCCCGAAAATCGGCAACTTAAGGCCGGTCTCAATACCGTATCTACCTTTAATCAACTGACAAATTAGCTACCAACAGTACCTGAAACGTCATATTTGCTTTTCAAACATGACGTTTCAGCTACTGTTGGTAGCTAACGGCCCGTTAAATTTATATTGGTTGAGCTACATCTATTTAGATTTGTTGGCGACCCCAACATAGCTGAGAAAATGATAGTTCGATGATGTTTATTTATAAATACTTTATTGTACACCAAAATAAAAATACATCAAAAGAAAACTCTTAAACTAAAAAAATATACAATTGGCAGCCTCATCGCGGTCTCTTCCTTTATTTGATATTTTTATAGTTGATTTAATGTTATATAATCCTTATTGTATAATAATTTTAAATATTTCTTATAAAATACAATATTATAACAAAAACCGTTAAAAAAAAGAAATAGTAGCTCGGTGGTATCAAGAACAGGGTCCAAGCAACTGGTCAGAGCTCCTATCAATAAGCATTATTTTATTACAACTTTCTACATAGTAAATAGGTACAGTCAACAAAGCTATTTGGTGTTTATTTCTAATGTGTGTGTGTATTATCACCTTTTAAGCTTATGACATACTTACGAGTGTGGTGTACAGACGCCAGCACATCAAGCTAACCGAAACTGTCCAATTTTTCCAATCAACCTTGAACCTGCGTTATCGATAAGTTGAAAAAGTATTTGTTGTAGCTTGAAGTGCTGGCGACTGTACAATAATCGTCTACTCGGCACACTCACTACATTGTTTAAAAGTAGTTGCAAGTTAGCTGCCTGCATACCAAATTGCTTTGCTATTGAAAGCTTTGTAGAGTGTACATAATCAAAAGCTAAAGCAAACCCTCTCCGGCGGCAGGTCTGTGCGTGGTGGTGGCGCTGGGGCACGGCATCAGCTACATGATCGTCACCACCAACCCCGTGGAGCTGTGGGCCTCGCCCAACTCGCGCTCGCGCCTCGAGCGGGAATACTTCGACTCGCACTTTGAACCCTTCTACAGGTGACCTTCACTTTTATTATTGTATTCCGAGATAAAGTATAAACAAAAAACTTTTAAAAACATGCAATTATTGCCATCCACCATTCTTCCAGGCAACCTGGAATGGATAGGGATAGCCTCGACACGAAACAGGGTAACTTTTGTGTTTTGTGGATCATCTGGCCTGTAATTTTTAATGTTTTTTTCGTTTATTTATATTCAGTTCATTTTAAAATATATATATGTATGTTATGAAGAAAACTCTTTTTATATACAAATGTACCTGTATAAGGATCATGTTCCAACCTACCGGGTGGCTTAACAATACGAGCCGTGACCTTATGTACCGCTTTCTGAATCTAGCCCTTGATCCAACTGCCTGACGAGAGCCTCTTAATCACTTTCTATTATTTATGTTATTGTGATCACATTTTTTTTTCCCCTAGAAACGAGATGTTAATCATCACGTCCAAAGGCCTACCTAAGATCGAGCACAGCACTCCGAACGGAGACATCACCTTCGGACCTGTCTTCAACGCAACCTTCCTCAAGGATGTGCTGGACTTACAGAATAAAATTATGGGTAAGAAACATTGTAACAGCGGTAGAAATACGAGTCATGTCACAGCCAAGCCACAATTTCGCCGTACTTTTTGTCACATATTTGTGAAGTTTGGCGTACAGGGCACGCGTTTGCTTGTGATGTATACGTAACAATGCCGTTCAAAAGGTAAATGAGCGGTGAAACACGTTTTGTGTCGGCGGAATTATCCCCGTCACTGTCGCACAACTGCAAACTTCATTTGGAAGATAGAGACAGCAAAATAACAATACCAAAGCACTAAGTTATGTTTATCGATCTCGGCCTTACACTACGACTTTCACGCGGGCAGAGCCGGGGGGCGGCAGCTAGTAAATAACTAATACTAACACGTAAATTCGTTCGGCAGCTCTGGGCAACAAGACAGGCATCCAGGACATCTGCTTCGCGCCGCTGACGTCGTCGTTCAACGGACCCATCAGCCCCAACGACTGCGTGGTGCAGTCCGTGTGGGGCTGGTGGCAGAACGACCTCGAAACCTTCGAGAGCGTGGAGGAGGACAACGAATATCTTGACACTGTACTCAAGTGCTCTAGGTAAGACTTGCACTCATTATTTCTAGTAAACATCTGGTAAACCTTATAATTTTATGAATAAAAAAAGATATTATTTAGAAACGTGTTAAAGTGCTACAGTGTATAATTTTTTATAAGTACAAATTAACGAATGAGTGTATATGTAGAGACTCACCGACTCCTCAGTCAAACCGTTACTACGATTTTGTGGGGCTTAGTTTATAAATTATCTAAGCCATATGTGAAAACAAATAAATAATAAAAGTAATAATAGGAAAGGAAGACACTTGGACTGGCTTGGAGTACGTGCTAATACCATCATGATTTCGTTGTGGAAAGAAGAATAATGCTATTCGACCTGTATAGCTCCGGCTCTCTCTTACACTGAAATCATGATGGTTTTAAGACGTCGCCGCGTAGTAGTAGGGCTCCTGCACTTGGATCTCACATGATTGGTCCATGTGGCGACGCTTCGGTTAAGCCTACATAATGTTAAGCTTTGGGCGTCTTTCGGCTAAAATTATGTTTTTGTGTGCTCAAATGCAATTTTGCTGCCATCAATTTTAGTTCGGACTATCTCCATACATATCAAATTTTGATGCGTAAAATAGTATTCCAAATGTTCATTTGACAATTTATCGAGAGTTTACAATCTCTCAAGTTATTTTATAATCTTACGGAGTTTGCTATTTTTCGGTGACATATATAATAGTCTATTTATGTATTTTTCCTGTCGTAATCGGTTCTTTTATGCATATTACTTGTACAAATAATTTCGATGTTTCACATCTGCCAGGCGTCCCGTGTAGGCTCACATTTGTTATGTATCCCGCTTGTTATGCGTATAGGTATATGTAGGTCGACTCAAACTTAATGTCCGTAAAGTTCACTTACCTCGCTTCCCACCCTTGCGGCCTTAATAGAAATTAATGCCTTCAACCAGAACTTATAAAAAGAAACTTACAAACTAAGCGAATACATGCTAAGGGTACCCACTGTGGGGTTCGGACCTCAGCTTAGTGCGTCGTCGGGGAGCGGACAGCTAGAGAGGACGGGCTGGATTGAACTTGAATTTTATTATTTAAGGGCCCATTAGATTGTACCTGTATTGATGTAGCGTTGAATGTGTGTGTGCAGCAACCCGTTCTCCCCGGAGTGCCTGGGCTCGTACCGCGGGCCCGTGCTGCCGGGCGTGGCGCTGGGCGGCTTCCTGGCGCCCGGCGAGGCGCTCACCAAGCGCTCGCGCTTCCACGACGCCACCGCGCTCATCCTCACCTTCCTCGTCAACAACAAGCACGACAAGGAACAGGTATAGCTCCCACCCATGTTCTTATAGCACTCCTGTCGAACAGGTATAACACGTACCCATATTGTTCAATGCTGGACTATAATGGGCCTATTGATTTGGCACATTGAGTTTTGGCTGTGGAACAGGTACTGGTCGCTTCACTTAGATGTAGTTGAAGGCTTTCGTCCAGGGGGAGAAACAAATCTTCTTGAAAATAGTCAATTTTTGCGATGTCACGAACGCTTAAATATAGAAAAAAAATATGTATTTTCGTCATTTCAGAGTTATGTGTCTTATAAGTACTTTTTAACCCTGGAAGGATGCCAGAGATAATGGCGTTTTCTCGCAGAATACAAACGTCTACGTAATCATAAGAAAGATTAATCTCGGTAACACTGTTGCAGGAAGTCGCTGACGGAGCCCCTTGTCAGCGACTATCGATTGGTGCAATAATACAACATGGTATTTCGTAAAACGTCGGGTTTCCAATGTCAGCCCCCACTAAATGTTTTTATTTTTGAAACATTCTGTATCCATTTTCTGTGGCATCACGCTCATTCTTCATTTGGTCGCTTTTTTTTACTTCACTTTTCTTCGGTTTTGGTCCATCGCAAAACTCACCCATTTAGTTCAATTAGGGTTCCCTAAAATAGGCGTGACTTGACTCGCGACATGTCGCTTTACGGCTTTTAAATCGTAAAATAAGTGTTGCATGCACGTATCTTAACGCGAACTTGTCGGAATACCTAGGGGTGTATATTTTGCGTGCAGTTGCATAATTTGATTTGTACATGAAGACGGCATGTATTGGCTAAACGCCTCATCGGGACTGGCTTAGAGACAACAACTACGATTCCGTTTTCAGTCGAATCGCCACATACTCGTAGCTACGTAAAGGGTACTGGGACTTTGATACCATCGCAAAATAATATCAAGACTTGCTTCACGCCTATTTGGGGGAACTCTACCCTAAAACAAATATTTATGAAGGAAAATTAACATTCTCCTTTTATTTCCAGCTGAAACCAGCTTTAGAATGGGAGAAAGAGTTCATTCACTTTATGGATAACTACACTAAGACACAGATGCCTCCGTACATGGACATCGCTTACACCTCGGAGCGTTCCATCGAGGACGAACTGGACCGGGAGTCGCAGTCCGATATCTCCACGATACTGGTGTCGTACTTCATCATGTTCGCGTATATCGCGATCTCGCTGGGAAGGTTCACGAGCTTCTCGAGACTGTTGATCGATAGTAAAGTTACTTTGGGTCTTGGAGGTGAGTTTGTGCTATTTTTTAATATTAATACTCATGAAAATGTTTATTGTGTTCATAAGAAATGGTTTCAATTCCGGTCCAGACCAAATATCGATAAGACATATGATGTAATAAAGTTGTTGCAGATATATGATTTATGTTGTTGAAATATCACAAGTTATGTTGAGGACAAACATAAGATGGATTTTGATCATGGTTTTTCACAATCCTTTATTAAAAAAAAAAAAATAAGAGATTTAATACATAGTTGCCATATTGCTTCTAGATTTAGTTTATAAAGTCACATTAAATGAAAAGGTAATTTTAACGGAAACAGAAAATATTTTAGAATTTACTAGTCACTGCTTAAAAATCTATCGAGAAAGAAATCTATAGAGTGAAAGAAAACATATTTTTCTGGGATTTTCCTAAAAATTAATATATTTATTAGTCATCGGTAGGTGATCTGGCAAAAAAAAACATACAGTTAATTGAGAAAATTCGTTTAAAAACTAGAGATAACTATCGATGATGGTGCCTTGGGCACGTGCCCTGAGTGGTCAGTGGAAGAGTGGCCGGCTTGTATTAGGATGATAGTGTAAGACTGCGGACGGCAGCACACAGCAGACAAGCTAACCATCGCATGTCCGCAGGGGTGCTCATCGTGCTGGCGTCAGTGGTGTGCTCGGTGGGCATGTTCGGGTTCGCGGGCGTGCCGGCCACGCTCATCATCATCGAGGTCATCCCCTTCCTGGTGCTGGCCGTGGGCGTGGACAACATCTTCATCCTGGTGCAGACCAACCAGCGCGAGGGCCGCCGCCCCAACGAGACTGTCGCCGAGCATATCGGCAGGACGTGAGTTTATAATCTTTGTATTATGTTCCGGTGTAGGTTAAGAATGGAAAGTAGTTTGTTTCAGGCAGTATTTTGTGTCTATAAAATAAGCTCAGTAACTTATTTCAAAATACCATGCAATCAGTATGGTTGTTTTAATAAATACTTAACCAACTATAAACACTTGAAATAAAAATAAAAAATTGTAACTAAAATTTGGCGTCAAAAAATTCGTCTGCATCGCTATCGACTGGAAGTGAGAGTAAATATTTGTTGAAATCGTTAATACGAATATGTATGGTTGTTAATAATTTAGTCTGAAAAGTTTGAGGCTAATAAAGAGCTGTGCTAAGATGTCCAATATTTTGGAAACTATGAGCCTGTCAATATCCCTACATTATATGTGGTGCGATAAATATAGAGAACACATTTTAGAATGTAATAGACTAGCCACCCGCCCTGGCTTCGCACAGGTGAAATTTATACACACAAACCTTGCTCGTTCATCGCTCTTTCTGTTAGTTACAACCGTTTCAAAATCCGTTGCGTGAGTTTAGTAGAAATAAGCGGTGGAGAAACAAACTGCGACTTTAGAGATTGTTTGAATATTTGTGTAAACATAGAGATCCTAAATGTTTTGACAGTTGATGCAGTGTCAAAAATCGCCCGTTTCCACCTTTATTCCCCACCTTCATGTTTTGCTTTCCTCCCTCAGGCTGGGTCAAGTGGGTCCGTCAATGTTCCTGACATCAGCATCGGAATCTGTGTGCTTCTTCCTGGGCGCGCTGTCCGACATGCCGGCCGTGCGCGCCTTCGCCCTGTACGCCGGCGCCGCGCTGCTCGTGGACTTCCTGCTGCAGGTCACCTGCTTCGTGGCGCTGCTGGCCATCGATACACACCGGCAGAATGCTAACAGGTAAGCTGTGCTCCTAACTTTTGTGATGATGACAAATATAACTCCTGAAAATTAAGTTAATTTCAAAGTAAATTTTCTTTTTTTATTCTTTGAAATTAACTTAATTTTCAGGGGTGAGATTTGTGTTTGGATGAAAATAACGGATCCTTAGAACAGGTATATGACATACTAATTATGACAGACGTTTGTTAAACTTCAGACTACATAAATCATATTGGAAAAACAAAAAAAATAATAATAATAATCACATTTGGACGCAAATCCAGGGTGATGTCAATTGACATCCAACTATAGATGCAATTAGACCAATCCGTTTAAAACGAAAAGTACCGTTTAAAGCCAAATTTTTTTTTTTTTTTTCGATTTTAAACGGTTGGTGTTAAAGACTATGTTTTTCTTAATTAAAACCACAATTTCTTGATTTTATCGAGTACCTATAAACTGTGTAAAGATTTTTTTTTTAAAGAGTGATATACTGATATTGATATACTTAGCGGGTTTAGTTCTAGTTGGTCCGTCCGACCAAGAATCCTACCTAAGTTATGAAAACTCAAGTCTGTGTTCGTAAATAAACATTTTTTTCATTGTTTTCAAACGATGTAAACAATCAGTTTGATTCGGTTTAAAACCAAACTCACACTCTCGCACTCTCGTTGACGTCGTCACTCGTGACTCGACGCAACGTTGCCAGCTCGCCTACCCTATACATACATGCACATACACAGTTCTTTTATTTTTGTAGGCGAGTTTTAAACCGTTTAAAACGATTTATTCGGCAAAATTTTGATTTAAAACGTTTTAAATCGGTTGTTTTACATCTATATATCCGACCCAATGTCTAACGTAGGAGAACATACAATTTTTTTTGGCAAACAAATTTCCTTTTATTAGAAGAAGTTTGTCGTCACTGTCATTTTGGTCCGTCACGATGATCTAAGAGCGTTCTACGGAATCCCGCAAAAGAATAACAGTAACTAAATAGTGTAGCACGCCCGGTTACGGAACGATGTATGAACAAGTTCCTAATACAGAGCTATCATATTGGCGACGCATTGTCGCGCATGGTTACCAACATAATCTCCGCGTTTACCGCCCGCGCGCCGCGCTTGCGACCTGTCGCTCCCGAAAGAATAAGACAGGAACGCAAGCACGCGTTTGGGACCCGTGTCCATTTTGTTTTTTTGAATTTCGCTACAATAGTATTTTGATGTGCAGGTTCGACGTGTTCTGCTGCGTGCAGGGCACGAAGGCAGAGGGCGGCACGGAGAGCGGCGAGGGCGCGCTGTACAACGTGTTCAAGCAGGTGTACGTGCCCTTCCTCATGAAGCGCGAGGTCCGCGCCTCCGTCATGATCGTGTTCTTCGCCTGGCTCTGCTCTTCCGTCGCTGTGAGTATCCCTTCATCTGCAGTCCGGCCTTATCCCACTATGTTGGTATTGGCTTCCAGTCTTTCCAAATGCAGCTGAATACGCATTAGACGTGAAGCGACTGTTTCGATGACCCCAGCTACTCAGTTATTGGGCAGGACAATACCCAGATGTCAAACAGGAACTTACAGCGTCGATGAAGCAACAAGGCTAATGTAACCAGGATTTTTGTAAACATAAAACGGTTTAAAAGAGAGTGAGAGTTCTTACACGTTCTTCTCCATAGAAATCTTTGCTTTGGAACGTGCATATAGCTTCATGTTTTTGACGGACTGACTTTGACTATTCAAAAGTATCTGTAAATAGTTTATTTGCAATAAATGCTTTGAATTTGGTTATTATAGGTTCCTTCCACCAGGCTATATATTCCTCAGTCAAAGGGGAAGGTAGATGTTCTAGTAATTTAGTGCAACCGCATTACTCTCGTTATTATTAAGTCCCATCTAAAATAATAAACCTATGCCATTGACTTGGCCTACATTGAAACTCCTCTCAATAAAGTCGCTATTATTATAATTGAGTCTCCTTCGTAAATTCAAACCCAATATATTTATTTATTATACACTTTATTGTACACCTCATAATAAGAACAGGACAATCATACATAAAATAAGTGCACAATGGGCGGTCTTATCGCACAAGGCAATCTCTTCCAGACAACCTTTGGATGGATTGAACGAAGGGAGATAGATTTAGGGCTGTCAGTGTACAAACGTTTTAAACAATACTAATTAGATATAATAATATAAAATACATAAATACAATACCAATTTATATACTAATAAATATCAAATATATAATTGAGACAGGAGCAGAAAAGTTAAAGTGAAAGGTAATGCTCCTTCACCGTTCTTTTAAACTCTGGTAGCGTTTGGGCACGCATATATATAGTATAAAACAACTATACCAACACACATCTAACCATACACATTCCTTTCAGGTGGCACCTCACATAGAGATCGGGCTCGACCAGGAGCTCTCGATGCCTCAAGACAGCTTCCAGCTGAAATACTTCCAGTACTTGAACCGCTACCTCAACATCGGGCCGCCGGTCTACTTCGTCGTCACGGAAGGACTGAATTACTCGGATTTGGAGACGCAGAATATGATATGCGGAACGAGGTTCTGTAGACCAGACAGTGTGTCTATGCAGTTGTACGCCGGTAAGTCTGTGCTTAATTTATTTAACATGATTGCGTGCCAAACGTACATTCTTAGATATGAACTCAAAGTAAAGCTTTTCTATAGTGAACTTAAAAACCATTTTTTGAGCTTTTACTCATGCCTATATTGACCACATGATGGTTTCTGGCACATGTATTAGACACAAGCTACCGCCCGCGGATGAAAAGTTTCCTATGTGTTATTCCAGACTATAATCTACCTCTGTGCCAAATTTCATCGAGATCCGTTCAGCCGTTCTGACGTGAAAGAGTAACAAACATCCATCCATCCTTACAAACTGACGCGTTTATAACATTAGTAGGATATCCAGAAATATAGTTAAATGTCATTCAACAATATTCTATTAACGGAAACCGTATCAAAATCCGTTGCGAGGTTTACAAGATGTAAGTAGAGAAGCAGACAGACACTTGGTTTTAATAGATTTAGGTATTATTAACAGAATCTCAGATTTTTTTAATATAGCTCATCATCATCACAATCAGTTTTAAATGTACAGTGATGTTGGTAGCAGTTGAATGAGAATAACTTGGAATCGAGCTAAACATCTATAAAAATAAAGCTGAACAGTTTGTTTGTTTATTTGTTTGAACGCGCTAATCTCTGGAACTAACAGTCGGATTTGGAAAAGTTTTTTGTATATTGTAGCCACATTCATGACGAAGATTATAGGTACCGGATATATGTACGTGTACGAAGTCGCGGGCAGAAGCTAGTCGTTCAAATTAAGCATCCAGCAGTGATCTTTTATAGTGTGATGAATTTGCTAAGCTCAATAACAATGGTATATTTCTCTGTTACAGCATACAAGAATCCAAACGAGACGTACATAGCGCAGCCACCGAACTCATGGCTGGACGACTTTTTCGACTGGGCGTCGCTCGGTGACTGCTGCAAGTACTTCCCGTCCAACTCCAGCTTCTGTCCCAGTAATAGTAAGTACTGACAGCCTACTATACATACCAATGCCATCATGATTACGCTGTGAAAAAGGGATAACGCTATGCGTCTTGTATAGCTCTGTCTCGCTCATTATGGTTTTAAGATGTCATAGTAGGGCTCTTGTCATACAACATCACGCCTGTTATACTTGAAGAGTTACGCTGAGGTATTAGTACATTATTATGCTAGTTCTGGTCGAAACCGATGTTGTAGGGGTCGGTCGGCCTATTGTCATCAACCCGCCATGAATTCTGACGACGTACCAATAAAAAAAAATAGAAACCCAGGAGTAGCTCAGCAGTCGCACACCAGCAACCTCTTGACCAATGACACTAAAATGTTGCAGTTTGCGTAATCTTGGGAGCCAGTGAAACCAGTGTTACAATTTTTATTAGACGCTGATCTTCAAGCTTAATTAAAACTTCTGTGGCAATTATTTCCGCACTAACTTTTATCAACTTACTCTGACAAATAACTGTATTTATAAGTTATCATTACAAAAGTAATACCAAGAACCTCACTCCACAGAAGGAGCCCCGTGCAAATCGTGCAAGATTCCCCTCAAAGGCAACGAGCAGCGCCCCGACGCGTCGGACTTCAAGCGCTACGTGCCGTTCTTCTTACAAGACATCCCCGACCCTAGTGGCTGCATAAAAGGTGGCCATGCGGCCTACGGGCAGGCCGTTAACTACCACATGATCAACAAGACCCAAGCCCAAGTCGGCGCCTCGTACTTCCAAGGATACCACACCGTACTAAAGACCAGCCATGATTATTACTCTGCTCTCAAAGGAGCTAGAGGAGTTGCTGCCAACCTAACGGAAACTCTGAACAGGAATCTGAGAGAACAAGGAATGAATACGACAGTGAATGTGTTCCCGTATTCGGTGTTCTACGTGTTCTATGAGCAGTATCTCACGATGTGGCCGGATACGCTGAAGTCTATGGGTATTTCCGTACTGTCGATCTTCATTGTGACCTTCCTGCTTATGGGCTTCGATCTATTTTCGGCTTTGGTGAGTATACTTCATTATATAATTTTTAAAAAGATAGAAATTCTTCCAACATGAAATAAAATCACTGCATATCACTACCGCGCACGATGATGTCTTTTTTTCTACACTAAATTACGACAGGCAATCATATTATGAACTAAGCAATAGACAAAATATTACTGATCAGAGATTTTAATTGACTATTAGTTATCAGGTTAAAAATGAAAGGTTAAAATTATAAGCATGTAGCGTCCCATTGCAGGGTCAATGCCTCCCTTCTTTAAAGGATACGTATTAATAAATGATGTTGTATCTAGGTGGTGGTGATCACAATCACAATGATTGTGGTGAATCTCGGCGGAGTGATGTACTGGTGGGGCATCAGTCTGAATGCTGTATCTCTTGTTAACCTGGTATGTTGTCAAATTATCTTAATAATAATTAGAAAGTAAGGACTTTTTATTGTAAAATCCAGGCAGAAATTGCAGAGCTTGCTGCAACAAAGAGCTATTTGCATTAATCTAGCCTGTTTGGGCTAATTGGCTAGGTTAATGCAAGGAGCTGTGTTGGCCGTAAGATAAGAGCCCCGACTTAGATTTTACTTATTGCAATTTATTTTATCACAAAAAAAAGTCGTGTGTATATAAACATGTCCTAGATTACTAGAATCTGTTGTTGATTTCCGCTCATGCACAGAAAGAGGAGAGAGTGTAACGAGTTTTTAATCTCGTCACATGTGATCTGGTTTTTCAGGCGATTTCTAAACAACGCACGGTTATAGTACATTTACGTTTATGGTTTTAGTCGATTTCTGAACGACACTTTGTTCCGGTTTGTTATCTGTGGTATAGCCACTTTGATTTTTAACAGGTCACTTTTTTTCGATATTTACAAAAAGATGACACAAACGTAAATTTCACTGACTCGTCGTCAATATTTTAATAAATCTGTAGTAATCTCGGATAATTTCGGCCTAATAATGGAAAATTGGTGACAAAACCAACAAAGGACGATAAAATAAAACGAGGATTCCCCTTAATTTTCGATTATTACCTCTGTATTGTGAATATCGCATGCTTTATTGGAATTGCGTTAGCGCACAAACATAGTTGTATTTTCTTGGAAAGTAAAACGCCTAAAATAATCAGGCGTTCTTTTTTATTTCCTACTTTAAATTTTCTTCTGTATCGGAAATTAATTTTCTTTGGACCATTTTGGCAACGGGGACTCCTTCATCAAAAATCACTTCCTGTTGGTTATGATAAATTTATTTTTAATGCCAGCAATCGGGTAGGATATTTCTATTTCTTTTATTAATACCTGAATTATTAGACCAGATGCAATATAGTACATTGTTCACCGAGAGGAGAAAGTGACCGATTACCGTCGAGGGTGTCGTTTGAAGCCCGAGCCGTAGGCGAGGGCTTTAAAACACCCAAGATCGGGAATCGCAGTTTCTCTCGAGTGATACATAGTGCTTTATACTACACCTAGAAGGAAAATAAAAAACGAAATCTTTACTAATTGAAATTTATATTGAAATTGTTGCAGTTAAAACTGAATCCTCAAACAACACACAAATTGGAAATGGCGCCAATGGCGTCTGCAATTTTCACATGTTCTTTTTTCAAATTGTTTATCCTGCCGCCGCAGGGTCGCACTGCCAGCCCGACACCATCCAACACACAGCTAGTGGCCAGTGTCATTTTGCGAACTTGGAGATAAAAACTCACTGTAAAAACTTTTTGGCTTTTGATATTTAGGTTACCGGCGCATAGTCTTACCCAAAATTAAAAAAGAAAAACCACGTAAGAAATGGATTTTCATACACTTTTCTCTCCCGCTCAGATGCGTTTTCTCCCCGCATATTTGTTCGATATGCAATGACGTACTTTCTACCGTAAATTTGATAAAGTATCAAGGTACTTTC
>NDFZ01003988.1:27181-46063 GCA_002192655.3 Mamestra configurata
TTTTTTTTTTTTTTTTTTTTTTTTTTTTTTCGCCTTTTCTAACTCATTAACGTTGGTAGTGCCTTACTAACTGTGGAGGTGATGACATTAGACGCTGTACTTGGATACAATAAACAATACAAAATCACAGGTGTTGTATTTGTAAACATTATGGACACTTATAATATAGTCAACTGCTATTTTCAGCATGCCTTTATCAATCTGTTTTCATCTGAACATGATTTTGTATCATTTACATACTCGCTACAAGATGACTATAAGATTTAAATTATCGAGAACAAAGTCAAATGAAACAATAATCCACGATTGCTTTTGTATATCATTTGATCATCGCACCATAACGCTTCATCGCACATGACGACATTAACAAACAAGGTCGCTAGAGATAACATAGAGTGTAACACGCATGAAGCGTCAAGTTCCGTCAGGCAGGTGACTCGAGTGTTCGTTACAGGTTCGCCCGTGAACAAGCAGAAGTTAGCCAACCAGCTGCTGCGCGGCAAGGACGTGGCCGTCGCCGAGACGTCGCTCACAAGAGTAAGAGATGCGAAGGGACACGCATACACCCAGTATAACTTTGAAACGCTTCCCGCGTGAACTTGACTATAGCGAGAATGAACACGTACGTACTGACGCCGGTGAGCTCATGCAATAGTGGCATAGCGATCGTGATGGACCATTTTAGATGATAGTTTTTAATTAAATAACTAGAGCTCATAATACATTAGCGTTTTTAATAGTCTGTTCATTGAAATACCCTTTGAAAGTTGTCGTTCACGACAAAACGGGTATTTTAATTAAGTTTTGCAGTCCAAATATATAAAAAAAAAAACATACCATAGAATACCCTGTAATCCGCAATCGTTCGCCATGCCTTCACATAGATTTAAAAAAAAAAATCGATAGCCATTAATTTGTTCAGTTCATTCTCGTTACAAGTTCTCGTACTAACGCATCGGTGTATTGTAAAGTGGGAAGGTGCTGCGACTCACGATGCGTCCGGTAGACTCATCAGACATCCAAGTAGCACAGGATACCCTCCTATAGTATTATAGTGTTGCTACCCTTACCACTATGGGACGTTCTTGTGACTCAAACCGACCAAAACGTTTTGGCCCAGTTTCTCGAACGAAAATTATCACGAAATTATTCATGGTTGAATGTTGGTTTAATTTGTGACGTTACGATATTTTTTTTCCAGAAACCGGGTTAAGTATTTTTGTTTAGAGATTATAATCGAATTAGATGTTACCATTTATTAGTTCCAAATTATAAAATATATATTTTTTCATACTTACGCCAAAGATTATTTTGGTAAGAGTAGAAGTTTTGGTCAGCCGTAGAGTCACAAAAATGTCGGCGCGGGAGTATGGTTCTCTTCCCATTAATATTGTTGAAAGCATTTATTGTATACGGCGACATTTGCGATTTGATTGACCTTATTCATTTACGAGTAGTTCTTACTATCTACCTATTAAATTAAGCAAGATCATTATGTTAAAATGTTCTAATCGCAAATGTCGCGGCAAGGGGTCGGTTTCTAACCAAAATGGTTTTGGGGACACCCTTTATGTGTAAAAATATCACGAATATAATATTTTTTATTGTAATCTGCATGTATCGATCGTTGTATTCCTAGCTGTGTATCAGTAGCGATCATTCCTATTGATTTCGAATTTAAATTTTTATTTTTTATTAATTTTTATTTATTGATTTATATCTATGAGTTTTGTGTCACTGCCTTTGTTTTGTTTGCACACCGCTAAAGTACTTATATTTACAAGGAGGCGACAACACGTCTTAGCTAATAAATAGATATTTTAATAAATTTCTTAGGTTATTTTACAGTTCAGGCTCAGTAAACATAGTTATTCAGGGATTATTTCGTACTTATACTACAGTACTTAAGGCTTTCAACAAGGCAGTGAGGTAGCTAAATATCAAATAACTATAAATAGAATTAATATTTATTTTTTTAATTATTGACGTAAATATACAGGCTTCAGAGGTCATATAAAATAGGATAAACTACTTTATAGAATATCATGCAATTAATTCAAATGAATGATTACTAGTAAATCAAAATAGAATAAATATTTGAGTTTTAACATAGCTTTGGTTACGCCTATATACATGTTTGCAATTGGCGTAAAATATATGCCAAAATAAAATGGGCGCTAAAGAATTCCATCTAATGTGCACGCTTTATGTGGTAGAGTAAGTTAGGACAATCAGCCTGTATCTTAGTTTAGTTTGTGTGTGTGAGAAATTGACGTTTTCATAAGAAAGCTTGTGGGAGGTATGCTAAAATTAATTATATGTTGTGTGCATAGACTAGACTCAAACAAAAGAGTATAGAGTACACCGCGTCAAAACACCCTCATAGTGTATAGAATTTGCCAATGTATAACTATTGGCGCTACATCGGTGACATTTGTGTTGTGTAGTAGTTAACAGTATTATTTGTATGGAATAAAACACCAGTGCTCTGATTAACGTTTTTATAAGAAACATGTTACACATTTTTCATTAAGATCATATTAAGGAACTCATTCTGTCGTAGACTTGGACCGGCTGATGACAGTGTCATCAACCGAAGGGATCCGTTTCATTCATTCTGGTCAATTTCTCCACATTACAACTTAGACTTTGTGTAAAGCACAGTGTATTGTTTTTTTTATTTATTTTTTTCTCCTAAATTCTGACTAACAAAAGGGTTAAACGATAAAGTACTAATGGTATGAAGCTGAAGCTTGGTGTTGGTCACTCGCTCCTTCAATAATAGAAAGCTTAAAATGCAAGGAGCATCTGTCTTTACAGGTACAACTGTAAAACGACATGGAAATTAAGAACAAATGATATTTATTTTAGTTCAATGACTTGGTTTGTTTTGTACAATCTGTATTATTAATTTGTGATCCTTCAGAGATTTCGATTACTTTAAGCTCCCCTCTAAGTTCCTACTAAACATAAAATGTTATAATTTAAACAAATATATTCCTTAGTGAATGCCAAATGCTGAATGAAATTGTTAAAGAAATGATCACAAACAATGGGAATCTCCTACTTAATGTTAGTACTTACTTAATTTAGAGGGAAATACTTCTGTATTTAAAGGCACCACATTGTCAGGCAGATTTTGTGATAATAAAAATAAATTATGCTTTTTTAATTATTTGTTTTTGTTTTATTTTTTAGTTGTAAAGCACCTATGCATGGTATGAGTGCACAGCTCAGTGTTGCCAGGTATGCATTTCATTTATGCATGTATACTTATGTATAGGATGACTCATGAAACACGTGGCTCATTTAAGTGCAAATCGACAAGTTAACATTTCATAAACATGTAATAAAGTAATACTGCACGGTAAGAAATGCTAAAATAATTGTTTTATTTAATTATTTTTTGCACTTAAAGCATGGTCTTACAAGCCAGCGTCATCATTCAGTATTTACGTTCACCACATGCAGCATAATAGAAGCAGTGTGTAGGCTAATAGCGTATCACTAGGTTGAACTAGGAAGGTCCAATGTACAACTGATAACTAAATTTAATATTGATAACTTTTTCCTTATGCCTAAGGAGCTTCTCAGCCCGACCCAAAACAACGTAAGGATTATTTTTTATTACAAAAAGCACTATCACTTAGTTTGTTCAAGTTCGAAACTGACTGAAGTGCACAAAAGTTACTTTTAACTACGTTACTTAAAAATGTCCTATTTTCGATAACACATTCACTGTCTATAGTACATTACAGTATTATTATGCAATATGTAAAGCAAATACCTATTTAATTATGTCTTCTGCGACTCGGACAGTTAACGTGTTAAATTACCACAATAGAACAATTTTTAAGGGAATAAAAACAAAATTTGTGCACAATCAATGATTAAAAAATTCAAATAATTGTCACGGAATTTAGATCGCAGGTGCGCGTTGCCCTGTTGACTGTTCTTTTATCATTAAAACCAGCAAGAAGTCACTTGCATACCGTTATCTAGTTAATTTATATCGTTTTGAGCTGATACCGTATCATCGGTGTTACTCATCACACCGATCATTCCGGGTAATGGACATCGGTATCTAATATTAATTCAGGATCATGTATTTAAATTAATATTTAATCTAAATTATCTTTTTGGTTTGATAACTAAAATAAGTAACTGATTTTTCACGTTTGTTTTTTTCCTATCTACAGTCAAATTCACAATAATTATTTAACATAATCCCGTGTTGCTTTTCAGTATCTGAAGAGCACTCGGGCTCATCCATGTTTAATTTTTAGAGCATTTAAGTCATTCACCTATGTTCGTACATCACCGGTGCGCTTTCCCTGAAAGCAAACCCGATTCATCCAGTTTTTATTAATTAACCTTTTGAACGCCAGACCATAAACGAATCGGCATGCCCCCGACGCCAAGCCTCAAGTTCGCCGTACTTTTTGTCACATATTCGTGACGTTTGGCGTACAGGGAACGCGCTAGCTTGTCATGTATACGTGACAGTGGCGTTCAAAAGGTTAAAATATGTAAAGCAAGCATGCATGACTGTATTTTATGAACATGTTCCACTCCTTTGCCATCAGTTAACGATGCTGTATATATCTAATCTCTAAAATCACTCCACCTATTCGTCCATGCTTGTTTTCCACGTCTAATGAAATTTAATGTACCGCATGATAAGTTGGCAGTGTTTCATGTCACTTCTAGATGTTGTGTTTTCAAACTTTGGCATGAATATATTTCAGTCGAGCTGTTGAAGATACATTGAGGTTTAGGATGTTGCTACGCTGTGTTAGGGGACCGTGGTCCAGTCGGTTGTTATGAGACTTTGATGTTCCGTCAGGCATAACCCGTCGTCGGGGACGTTGGCGAGTGCAGTCGCGGCGCGGCGTCACCTACGGCAGTCTAGACGAGACGCCCAGCGAACCGCGCGCCTCCTCCAGCGGCACCGTCAACGGCCTCACAGATGAAATGTGAACTCATACTCGGACTAAGATTTAAACAGTACGGTGAGTCATTTAGTTAAATCGATCTGAGAATAATATAGATGGCGCTGTTAGCCTTATTGTGTAAATCTTAGACCTGTTCTAGTGAAAGACAATTGATTCGTCAGTGAACTTTGTAGCGAAATTATAGTGTAAGTTAGAAATGTAAAATGACTGGATATGTTTTGACGGATCGTGAATAACCATTTTCAACCTTTTGTTGTAAGGATTAAGGTTGATATTTTTTATGCTGTAGGCAAAATCTGGCGCATTTGAAGGAGTGTATGTACCCGTCAAGATAACTATTCGCTTGTGATATGTTCATTAGAAATAAGAACCTAAAATCGAAGTATTTAGTTTATACCAAATCGTTAGGGAATCTATATATAATATGGGAGCTTTGTAACTTTTATAAATTATATTTTAAAGGAATCATGGTATCAAATATGAAATAAAGTAAAATGCATACTAACCCTATTAATAATTGAGAAATAAAAGTAAAATTAACTCATAATAGAAATATTTCAATCACTGTTTTATTTTTGTAAATAGTGAGAGAGTAATTTTGCTTCACAATCTTAACAAACAAATAACAATATTTTGTGCTGGTTACAAATAACACTAAAAAAATATTTAGTTTCTATTTATCATCTACTATTGAGCCCTGACAACAAACTTTGGATTTACGTATACGCCTGAAAATCCTAGCATTGTAAAAAGATAATTTTGTAGAAAATGTGGCCAAATTCAACGTGTATCAGAATAACCGCAATACCTCTTATGGGGTCATTATGAACAACTTTTACTATGGGGCCAACACTAAAATCGCGAAATTCTGTGCGCATAACTCGCCAATATGTACTGAATAGCCGATTTGTTTTCGTGATTTCGGGGTTGGTCCCATAGTAAAAGTTGTTCATAATTATGAGTACAATGACCTCTTAAGAGGTATTGCGTTTATTATGTTACACGTTGTATAAGCTTACTGTAATAACAATTCCTTCGATAAATAAAACCTTTGCGAAGTACTACAAAATTATATTTTATATAAGTTAGTAAGCGTCCTAAGGCAGGGCAGTGATGTTTAAGTATTAATAAAAATACGAGTATATGTTAACAGATGTATATTTGTATATAACACCGATAGTTCAGAATAAAGAAATTATAGAAAATTTACCTCTGGTTTACTCCTAAAACTTGACGTTTTTGAGTGCCTACGCTTTTCGAGGTTTATGATATTATATATATTTCTCATAGTAAATGTTATATTAGGTTAATTATGTATATGGGAATATTCTGGGTAATCTATGCACCATAGTAATGTGCGCTTCTTATGTGAGCCTGTATACACTTTGTATCGCAAGCGATTCATTTTTTAGAATTAAAAGTAATTATGTGTACATAAAGAAACTTCTCTATCGACTTATTTTCAACCTTATTCCGAAGGGAATAAGAGAGAATTGGTCGACCGGGGAGTTTAAATTTTCCGGTAGTGCTTTGCTAATCGCTTGTTTATGCAATTTGTAAACGGGTCTCAAATATAACAAAATTCTGATAGTCACGTATCAGTGGAAAATCGTAGAAATACTGATTATTAAGATATTGTGACAAAGGGCTCCAACACATAACTGCAAATTCGCAACGCATTGCGAATATCTGCGAGCTCGCACGTACAAGTTCCTGCGATTGCGGCGTCGTATCGCATCGCATCGCGGTTTTGTGTGGGCGCCCAAAGTCAGATGTTTATAATCAATCTAGTGGTAACACGTAGTTAGTGTGTCGTAGAGCTCGAGTACCTATCCAAAGGTTAGTTTAAAAAAAACATATTATTAAAGGCTTTCAATGTTTAGAAATGTAAATTTTATTAATTGGCAATTTAGCTATACATTTTTAAGAGGTGGCTGAAGAAGGGGGAGAATGGGGTAATTTAAAGTATAAGGGAATTGTCAATTCGTTGTTGAAATATCTTAATGGGACTAAAGATGGCTTGTGTAAAAGCTTTTAACGGTAGTTTGAATGAAGTTATCTAATCATGTGTTGACTGGTAGCGTAAGTTAGCGAAGCTTTCTGTTGGCGGTGCCTTTGAGAGTCAATTTGACGCTAAAGCATAGGCTTAATTGTGAATATCGAAATTAAACTTGTACCTACTACAATTGAAAAAAATAAATGTTCGACAAAAATGAAACGTGGATACAAAACTATGCTCTAATTATTACGCAAATATAAAACTGCCATCGGAATATAAAATTGAAGATATTTTGACGACATTACGGAGATAAAAGAATTGTACAGTTGTGTTGTCCTATTTTTAATGGTGTTAAATTGAGACGAATACTGATATTGTAAAGACGAGCAGCGGAAGCGTTGCTTTTAAAATTTAAAGCAGTGCACAGGCCTGGTAAACATCGGTGGTGTTGCCTACCGTGAAAAAAATTAATAAATTAAAAATTGAATGTTAAAAAAAACCGTATTAGGTAATTTGTAAAAAGATTTTAAAAAATATATCATAGTTATTAAACGGTATGGTAATGTTTTTGTATACAAAGGCGGATCGAAAGAGTAACTTGATTAAAAATTAGCTTTTTGTATTAAATTATCACTTGGAAGGTACTAAGTATATCACTCGTATGTATCTTCCTTGCTGACTGCTGTAAACAGCCTAACTCATAGTTTAGATTCTATATTATCTGTGTACAAAACTAATAATTCAATAGTAATAAGAATAACTGTTTTCAACTATGTATACCTCTGTGGAATCTATTTTTCGAACATTTTTGTAAATACCTTTTTTTTTTAATTATACTTGCGATTTCGATTTTTCAAACATTCTGTCTCACACAATAAAAAAAGTATTTTCGACCATCTTGTCGCTAGAGAAGCTAGGTTTAAATGGTCTTCTACAATTTTCAAATTGGCCGCCATACCCTTTTTATTTATATTTTCGTTCGAACTTTATGTAAATTGTACTTACTAACGTAGTAGGTAGGTATAAAAATGTAAATGTATATAGTGGTAAATAAAATATTTGATGTCTATTTAAAGTTTTTAATAGTGTAATTTGTACGTATTCTCTAAAGTCTATGTTTCACGAGACATTAAATGTATGTAAAATCTGTGTAATAGAATTTTTAATAAAGGAGATAATCAAATATGTACATGATTTTATATTTTTATCATCATTCTTTTTAGTGGGTTATTGGTCTGGAAAAGTATTACAAATTATTATCGGTGCTCCATTCAACAGGACCCTGGGTTGAACTCAACGGAAAATAGTTATAAATTATATTATATTATATATCACTTGAATTAAAAAAATCTACTGCTATTGGTTACCATGCGCGTGCAGTAGGCTACGACAGCCCATACATAATGCCTAAAAAAAAAAATTTTGTCCACTTTCAAAGCGACGAATATTCGCATCGTCAGTATCGTGATTTCAACCCTGAATAGTTGAGGTGAGTTTTTAAGTTTTTGGGCATTATGTATGGGCTGGCCTACCCTTACTGTAGCCTACTGCACGCCCATGCACTGGTTACTGTCAGGAAGTAGGTATCATCCTACTGCTAGTCAATGACTTCCCTCTATGACTTATCTACAGCTGTTTGGCCCAGGGCCAATATCGTTAAATAGGAAAAGGGATGGAACTAAAAAGGTGTATATAAAAAAAATAAACGATAATTTAGATCGTAACAATTTATTTCGGTATTTTCCATTTTAACAAAAAAAATATGTACAATTAATTAAGGATACATTTTAACACCGTGGTGACTAGATTCATTTTGTATGTTTGAGCACATCATATCCCACACATTCCCCACAAACATCATTAAAATAACTGCCGTTGCTTATTAATAGTCATAAATTAGATTCGCATGGAAACCCGATGGTTTCTCGTTCGTTTTACTTAAATATAATTATAATGATACCATACAGTAAATTAGAAAAAGGGAAAGGGGAAATCAACATTCCTAAAATCTTAAAAAACGACTCACAATACACACCTTAGATAAAATTCACGTCAAACAAAACACATTGATAAAATATAAATAATTCATATTAAGGAAACAGGACGGGAATATAAAAATATCTAAAGAAATCTCTAGCATTGTGAAGACTAATCACGACAAGAACAATCAATAGACAAACGTTTTAAAATCACCCAAGTGAAGTAATAGTTGGGAAACTTTACGTAATTCAGAACGCATCACAGATTTTAGACTAGCATTATTATCTATGGTTTATTTTTAAACAGTATCGACGCAGCGTTTGTGTATTTTCGGCGCGTTTTCCGCACTGCTATGTGAAAATTGCAAATTTGTAAACAAGCATTCGGCTGAAATGTGTTCACAAACATGAAACATATAATTATGTTGATACTATAAAAGACAGTAATAGAGATATTATAAATTTAATTGGTAAAGTAAATAATATAAAAAAAATGATTTATTGCATAATAATTATTAATTTATTCCAGACATCATTTTAGAGAGTTGTGAACTCTCTAAAATGATGTTTGGAATAAATTGATGGTTGTATTTCTTCAACATTTAGGTGGTAATTGGTAGGTGTCTCTGTCATAACTGTATGCCTAACTAGACTAGGTAAGGCTATGATTTATAGTTCTAGTGGTCCAAATAAGTGTATCGCTTGGCAGTTGTCGCTGACGTCACCCAGGTACTGAGCGAAGAGTTCTTGGTACCTCGACAGCGTCAGCCCGCCTTTCCTTCTGTCATCGTCCTGGAAGGAAATTGCAGTATCAATATCTGTTGCTCTACTTACCTGAACTAGAAACATTATACTATTTTGATTTTTCTCGCTAAGGACATGGTGTTTGCAGTTATCAATAAAAGGGTACGCAATATTTTTTTCAAATGATGCCAGTCAAGATCTTCCTATTTCCTTAGTTCTAGTCTAATTGATTTATGTGAACAGCAATATTACCCTTATTTATTGTTTTAACGCTAGCTCTACATCGATTAAAATATCTATACTGATATAATAAAGCTGCAAAATTTGTTTGTTTGAACGCGTTTATCTCTGGAAGCACCGGTCGGATCTGAATGGTTCCTTTCTCCTCATCTAACGTGACGCAGACGAACTTGCACGAGTCAGCAAGTACTTATTCAATACGACGAAGCTGCTGAATACCAACATTCTACAAATATAACATTTCTAAATGGTTCCTTTCTCCTCATCTAATTTACGTTGATACCTTACGTCATATGCCACGGTAGGTAAATCTCCTGAGACACCTGTAGGCGCCGGAGCATAAACTAACCTCCGCCTGCCAATTTACTTGTGATCCCGGCAGTCATTACTCTCGGAGCATGGAAGAAGTGCTAACTAGAAGATCTGAAGATGCGCCCACGCGACCACCGTACGAAACGACTGGCGTGGCGCCAAGAAGAAAGTTCTCTTTATTGTTTTATTCGTCTTATTGCATAATTTTATTTCTGGTTATCGCATTTTATAACACATATTACCTATGCGGTTATTTCCGTAGCGTATTCGCTATATTTAAGTCTCTAAAGATATCGTACGAAACGTTGAGTTGACTGTTGTTGTGGTTATGCTACTAAATATGTTTAATGATGTTTTTATCGCTCAATTCCTAGACGTGAAGCAAGAAAGTAACACTGGAAAATAGATAAAATGTAAAGAAAATACAACGATGATGTTTCGTAAAATATTGACAACATTTACGCATTACTGCTATTTAAATAGCCCATTCATAATTTTCGTGTAACTGCGAGTTATGGAAAATGTGTTAAATGTAAGCACGCTTTAAATCATAGCAAAATTATACATTTTATAGAACTTCAAAGATGTTTTCTGATTTATTTATGAATTATTTATCTTGGTACCTAGATACCTACGTAATTGCTATCTAAATATGATTATCTTACCATTGCATTTAGATCCAGAGGCATCTATCTGCGTTTAGGTCTTAAAATCTTAACCAATTCCGCGACAATCCCAATTTATTGTGGATTGGCTTCGTGCCTGCACCAGTAATGGATAGCTGCAATAGGCTTATAATGAAGATGGGTGATGTACCTACTATTAAAAGCTAATTACTTAGCATCTCAGCCTTTGCAATGAGGATTCATCTCAGCCATGTCGATGTCATCAATTTACATCAGAATCGGTTGCCAACGCCACATGGCTAGGTAATAAGTATTTCTAGAACGGCGTGTATTAGAACACGATCTATATTTTGAACGTGATTGGCATACGTCTTATGTTGCCAGGGTTGCGGAATTTGTTCGATAGAGTCACTGCGGCCCTGGAACGCAAAAGGCTTTAGAAGGAACACGGATGGGTTTTAGTCAGTAAGAGTCTGACACGCCCTTCCGCTCCACCCAGAGCGGAAGAAGTCATTTGATGATTTCACATCCTTAAAAAAAAAATACGTCTTATGTACGACCACTATTATAAATTTATACGTTCATTTATTAGGTAAGGGTGATGGGAATTTTCCTGGGTACGTGATATTATTTTAAGAAGAGCTATTGTCTTTTCCCAGGGAAATGGTAAAGCTAAGGTTTATTGGACGTAATTATGACAGTACAATAGATCAAATATCCCGAGTCAAGATTAATGACCAACGCTAAATAAATTTCTGTGCTAGTTATCCGCTTTTAACGACAGATTGGAGCAAATGATTACAGCAGCTTAATAATTTACGATACATTTATGTGGTCGTTAATTAAATCTAACAGATTGACAGTTAAAACGAAATTTCTGAATAGTAATTAAATCAGAATTAGCAGTCCCGACAGCTGAGAAAAGTTAATTTTAGTGCCGCATTGTTTAAGAGTAAATTTGGTTCTTGCTGAAAATGTGGATAAGTAGGCAGACAATATTTTGACAGTACCTACGTTATGGGTTAAAAGGATTTTGGAAAGGATGTTTCTGCTGCTATAAATACAAATCTACTGGTTACGTTGCGTTTCTGCGCGTAAAAAACAATAATGTACAGAAATCGCCCGGTGCAACAANACGTCTTATGTACGACCACTATTATAAATTTATACGTTCATTTATTAGGTAAGGGTGATGGGAATTTTCCTGGGTACGTGATATTATTTTAAGAAGAGCTATTGTCTTTTCCCAGGGAAATGGTAAAGCTAAGGTTTATTGGACGTAATTATGACAGTACAATAGATCAAATATCCCGAGTCAAGATTAATGACCAACGCTAAATAAATTTCTGTGCTAGTTATCCGCTTTTAACGACAGATTGGAGCAAATGATTACAGCAGCTTAATAATTTACGATACATTTATGTGGTCGTTAATTAAATCTAACAGATTGACAGTTAAAACGAAATTTCTGAATAGTAATTAAATCAGAATTAGCAGTCCCGACAGCTGAGAAAAGTTAATTTTAGTGCCGCATTGTTTAAGAGTAAATTTGGTTCTTGCTGAAAATGTGGATAAGTAGGCAGACAATATTTTGACAGTACCTACGTTATGGGTTAAAAGGATTTTGGAAAGGATGTTTCTGCTGCTATAAATACAAATCTACTGGTTACGTTGCGTTTCTGCGCGTAAAAAACAATAATGTACAGAAATCGCCCGGTGCAACAAAGGTGCCAGCAATACTTACATTGAGTAGGGAATTGAAAGCGTCGTCTATAACTTTGATGTCCTCCAACACCATCCGTTGGACACAGTCGTATCGATACTCCTCTATCCCGATGACGCCGTCCTGGTTGATGTCAATCATCCTGAAGTTAGTCTCTATGAACGCTTTCATGGCCTGAGGAAAGTCCTCATATCTCCGGCCAACGCAGCTGTTCTGTACGGCCTGTTTGAACTCATCGACCGTTATTGTACCGTCCTGCAAAAACTTGCCATTGAGAACATGCTGTTCGGGGTTACAAGATCAAATAAAAAGCGGGAAGCGTGTGCGTGGCTGTGCGTGTGTGTAAAGTGAAAATTAGAGTAATTAATATTCTATGTTTTCTTGTTAATGAACTACTGCCTAGTGTAATTATTGGTTTAGATTGTGTTAAAGTTAAATTGGACTAACTACGGCAACAACATCTACTAATTCTTTTCTGAAAAAATTTACGTAACTACCTATAATATAATTTTTTCATGTAAGTAGTGTAAAAGTTAAACTGTGTGAGTGTTGTGTCGATGTCGAACACCAGTTCGGAAACTGGATATTTTATAACCACCGAGGGTGGTTCGAAAGAGGTTTATATTTTTTCGTGATGGCAACTCGTAAACTTCAGTTGGTAATCTGAAAATTGGAAGATGTGTATAATTTTCACATACCATGATTTAACTTTTACCCTTAAAATAGACCAGACATAGGTACTGCACTTTGGAACTATTAAGGCTTTTTTCAAGCAAACATTCACGAGACATCACAAAAGCAGACCTTCACCAGGATGCAGAAGTTGTTTTAACATCTACCTCTACATTCTACGATCTACAAAGGTATAGCATTATTGCGTCCACCGAAGCGTTGCCGACATCGCGTAGTGTACTTGTGTGGGTAACCGACATAGTCTGGCACCTTGTCGAAGTCCGCGAGCTGCGCGATCTCTTCCCACAAGCTGAGCATGATATGCTGGTACTTGGACAGGCGGGCGGCGCTGCAGTCGCCCTTGCCCTCGAGCACGCACGTGCGTAGCGCCAGGCAGTGGAAGTCGTGCGCATCCAGGTAGCCATTGTTATCGATATCTGGAGACAAGGTTAACGTTTAGAAAGATACGTAGCTTTTTTTTCAAAGGGCGTAGGGACGCCATGAGCTTGGTCTATATACTTTTACTTTTGGCATTATCTTATTTCCCCAAACACCAGATAGAGTGACTACCTACGAGTGACAGTGAGTTCTGAGATACTTACTCCTAAACACAGTCGTCAATACGCTGCCAGTTTAATAGCACTTATAGTTGATTTAGCTATCGTCATGTCTTTGTCAACAAGCGACACCTGCGCTGAGGACAAGTGCGAGGTTCATTAACATTGTATCAGTACATGCCGATCCCCAATCAGTGTCGCAACGGGTTAGCAAATGAGCCGCGGCTGCCCAGTTGGCTGCCACAGCATGTAAACAATAGGCAACTATTAATTTAATTGCGGCTCCTCATGCCAAAACCCAGGGATCCTTCATTTCACAATCGTGAGTGATTTTTCAAACAGCAATCGTAATATAATTGATGTCGATGATTGAGTGCGCGGGTGTTCAACGGGCAGTGGAAGTTTATGTACTTACATCAATAACAGAATTTGCCAATCTTATGAATAGACTCAATGTTAAAATAGTCGATGAAGACATCTGGGAACTTGGGAAGCACGTGTATGTACGAATTTGTAGCTGTCTATAGTCGAACCAGCTGGGAGATGATTTGGGCAACAGACACAACAAAGTGGCTGGGAGCTAACTGAAATTGAGAAGCTTGAGGGCCATCACCTTCAGCATCGAAATTAGAATCGAACAGTAAATTAATCCCTCCCTACTACCGGTTGACAATAATGACAACAACAAAAGTTTCTAAAATAGAAGTGCCAGGTCGTCGTCGATGCCCACAATGTTTTATTAGCGGAATGACTAGAAGATAATAAAAAGGGGAATCTAATTAAAACTCATTAGGAAGCATATAAAGAGAGTCGTATCCAATTAATGACTCCGTAGTCTAAATTCTAGCCTGTAATGATGTCTCAACAAGTGTTAATTGATCATCTATCGGTACTGGGGAGTGGGCGTTAGAGATTGCTCATTGAGCGCGGTAGCTGTCCTACAAAGACTAGTTTATAGTGTTCTGGGGTATAGTAAAGTAGTAATTGTGAAATCTTGGCAGGCTCGACACACGATCTCGTGGGTGCGTTCCGTTGTTATTAGATTGATGACCGGCTACCATTGCTCGGCGAATTCTGCACAGGTCACTGTCATGTTTGGTTTATCTTTATAGGTATTCTTATCCTTCCTATATTTATAGCATTGATCCGATTTATGTAAAATTATAAATTAGGACATTTAAATTAGGACATTAACACATTAAAATAGATGGACAAACTTTTAGAAATAATTCAGACCATCAAAATAAGAGCTAACGAAAATACACTAAAAATGTTGGCAATTTATTATTTTAAGTCAAAATAAAAACACATCAGTGTTTTTTTTGTAATTTGTATTATTTTAGTTACAGATTATAGTTACATACAGTTAGAAATTGACGTTTAGAGAATACGAGAAAAATCTCGTATTCTCTAAACGTCAATTTCTAACTACTAACGTACCTAACTAAAAAGTTTGGTACGTTTTTGCTTATATGAACTTGTTTATTCGAAAGTTCATAGCAATTTAATACGAAGGTACGTATGTAACATCTCTAGATTTGAAACTTCAATTTTTTTGGAATTTATGCTTACAATTTATTCAACTAAAAAGTTTCGTGATTTGCACTCGAGAGACATGAACCATCGAATCATAAACTACTGTCTCGTTGATCTAGCGATCGCAATCTCGGAAGCACTGGCTACTGCTTAGCGTGGAGTCCTAGGTTTTAGGTCCTAGGTAATTTCTCGTAAGCTCGTTAGCAGGAGCTGGGGAAACGTGGGTAAAATAGTATAGATAGGTACACCCCTTTCTGATTAAAACCATCCGTGTTCCTTTTAAAGCCCTTTGCGTTCCAGGGCTGTGGTGACTCGTTCGGACAAATTCCGCAGCCCTGGCAGTAGGTAGGTATACCCCTACCAAACTCTTCGACGAATCCAGTGTGACGTTATGACATAAAAGTTTGTGTGAGTATTCAGAGTATTGACTCTTCTGCTAGCTCACAGCAAGGACCCGTTTCTCTTTCGTAAAGTAAGGTTCACTGGCTCATGTATCTAAATAAGTATGTAGGTATAGGTACAGCACTGCCAACCATCGCAAAATAAATTAATTGTCGTGAAAGTTTCCTGAAAGAAAGCCGTGTGGTAAAATAAGCAGCTGTGTTTATGGAAGAAAAGGAAAATATGAGTGGGTTTCCCGTTCATGAATAAACTACGGAAACTTTTGTAATTCCGTGTTTATTCTAACACTGAAAAAATGTATAATGCAAGCGTCATTAGAAAAAGTAATGGTTCTGCAAATTGCTAGCTGTCTTGTTGATTCTCGACTGTTATGAATGAATCAGTGTCCAAAATCTGTTATTTAGTAACTACCACGTAAAGTTGCATGTATCGCGTCAGGCGGAAGATTAATGATTTTTTAAAAATAAAGGCATTTGGCTGGGTCAAGTCCAACGATACAAAACAATGAAACGATTGTTTGGTACTTCGTAAAATAAGACGCAACTAAAGGACATTTAGTTCACACAATAATTATTATTTTGATGTAGGTAATTTTTATATCAAACATTTTTGCATTGTTACACAAAATCGGTGAAAAACGGAGAAAAATGTCTAGAAATGTGATAATCAACCCAAACTATGACCGTTTACTGGTGGACTGTCGTAGGCTGATTTCAGTTGAAGTTCAAAGGATAGTTCTAACAATATTCCCTAATCAGCTGGCTTGTATTTAACCGCACAAACATACAAACATCGAATCTATGTGGGCAGACGCAAGTTTCCAGCCGCGACCGGAAAATCTTTTAACGAATGGAATCACGCAAAACAAAAACAAAAACTCACCGTAAAGATATCTCACAACAAACGCAACTCTGTTATCCCAGGAGTACGCCATTTTTATTGATGAACTGTGTCTTATTAGTGTGTTAGAAGTTTCGAGTGTCGTTGTCCGGGGTTGTTATAGCGAGCTTATAGTAGCGCGGCGGCGGTCGCGACTCAACTGACGGCCGCCGCCTGCGCCTCTCCGCTCCGAATAAACCGACGAAATAAAACAATATTACAAGACCACCACGTCATCAGACGACACCCTAAATATCTGCGCTACGCCGAGCCGTGGACAACCTGCTAGCTGTTTGGCAGGGACGCTACGGGCCCAGCTTACGGCACACTGGCCTCATCATTGCAAGGTCGCGGGTTGCATTACAGCGCATCTAAATTAAAACGACTTCTTATGTCCACTACCAATCAACGGGTAATTTTAATTGCAGTAATGACTAATGTGTATCACATTCACGTTCTCTACAGTTGCAACGGCATCTGGATGCAGAAATTTATATATCCTCACGCTTTTGCTGGTGCAGTGTGCAGCTAGATATAGGTATTACCTCAAGTAGGTACCTACATTAACTAACGTGATTATTGTAATCACAGGCTGAGGCTGAAATACTAGCGACGAAAGTGAATTTGCATTTACAATGATAGAATACCAAGTCAATTTAAAAATGGGTAGGTATATTAATTTATGACTAAGCACTCGACTCCTTATTCAAGAAAACAGGGCCGAAGCGGAATGTTATTCGAACACTCCGGTGGTCTTGCACACCGCACTATGACCACACCAAAAGTAGAGCGAAAACTCGACTCGACTCGATCGACTGTTGTAGCCACTGGGCTATGGTGCTGGTGAAAGACAAACGAGGACAGAAGCGGCTTTAGGAGGCGTGTTAACGCCGCTACCACAGAATATATAATAGTACTACGTCCGCTACTGTCACCTGGCGCCCGGCTACGTCTTTGTCCCCACAAAGCGGGGCGATCGCCCGGGGCGCCAAATAAAAAGGGGCGCTGAATGTGCTCTGGGCTTGTACTTCCGGAACATCGGCGAGCAGAGTCGACGTTTCAAGTGCCAAACGAAAAGGGCGCTGAACCAGAGGCATATAAGCGCCTTTGAAAAAAAAACTTTTTATGGTTCCGTAGTCAACAAGGAACTCTTTAGCTGGGTACTGACCGGTGTTTATGGGCCGTAATGTAACATTCGCGGCTAGCATATTATGTTACGCCGTGTTAAAAAAAACACATACGCATCATGTTCGTGCTCGTTTCCACGTGCTGACTGCACGAATGCTCGCTTTGTAATTACGCCCCGTAACACCTTCTTTATAGTTTCGCCTTGTCCGTCTGTCCGCGGTTTAGTTAAGTGACGCACTAGAAAGTTGGAATTTGATATGGGTATACCTCTACATATTAATCACGCCGACAAAGTGGTAAAATAAAACGTTGAAAAATAATATTTTTTAGGTTTCACGTACAGTGGCGATGATTTTTAGGGTTCCGTACCTCAGTCGGCAAAAACGGGACCCTTACAGGATCACTTTGTTGTCCGTCTGTCTGTCTGTCAAGACCTTTTTTCTCGGGAATGCGTAAAGGAATCAAGTTGAAATTAACTCCAATTATTCAGCAGCCGCATTGGCTTCTCTCTAATCTTCATTGACTAACTGGCTTCAGTTGTACCTACACCGAACTTTAATGACAACTGAGAATTTCATGAACTATCTCTTGGAGCAGTGAAAAAACCAAACTTCTAATTCAACGCATTCTAAAGATAACGCCGTTTAAGCTCCGTGTATGGCGCATTATTTCACGCTTCCAAGGGAATCAAACCTAAAGGGTACTTCCCGTTGACCTAAGGTCATGAAATTTGACAATAAGATAGATCTTACTTACAGTACAAGTAGTCAAGTACAGGAAAAAGTCTGTAAACTTATATTTTCGGTTGAAGAATTGATCGTGACGTGACGTACATTGACGTATTCGTAGGTAATGTATAAGTCGCACGCGTGGCGCGTGGGTCTCTTCGCCGGAGCAAAAGTCCGCTGCCGCGGCAAATTGCACCGCGGCAGACGGAGCTCCGGTGACTATCGCGACCTAGCGTTGGGTACGCACAATTGCTGCGGTAAGGCCCCTCTTTGGGGAGTGGCTGGAGAGGTGCCACGGCGTCCTCACCTTCCGCTTGACGCAGGTACTCACCTGACACAGCTGTTTCGGGAGGTACCTGTTTCGGATTCAGCGGGAGGACACGCCCAGGTGTCAGCACTGTA
>NDFZ01003989.1:0-27894 GCA_002192655.3 Mamestra configurata
CAAGTGCAAGTTGGACTTGCACACGAAGGGTTCCGTAACATAAGCCGAAAAAACATGTTCCTCGTGGGTGGGCCCCCTTTTAGTTTTATTTTTTATTATGTGTGTTGTTATAGCGGCAACAGAAGTACCTACATCATCTGTGAAAATTTCAACTGTCTAGCTACAGCTACAACTACTAGCTATCTCGGTTCATGAGATACAGCCTGGTGACAGACAGACGGACAATGGAGTCTTAGTAGGAGGGTCACCTTTGGGAGCGGAACCCTAATAGCTATAAATATAGAAGCTATATATATATTATAGAAATATCCCCTTTTGACGGAAGACTAGAGAAATTTCAGAAGTACGTACCTCCAGTTATGTTTCAGTGCTATGAAATAGGAGACGAGCCTATTACGACTGCTGAAAAATCTAAACGACTAGTTGAGATAATTTCATTTCTTGTAAAATTTTACTAAACAAATGAAAAGCTTAAGATAGCTGAAGAAATTTCATTTGAAAATCTATTTTTGAAATATCTGTAATTCAAAAGCTGAAAACATAGTAATGAATACCTACATATATCCAAACAATGTTTCCTCCATATTTTAAGTTTAAGTTAACAAACGTAGGAGTTATTCTTGGAAACGTTTTATTAACTGTAGCTTTGACGTCATGGTGCTGAAAATTTATAATCAATGCATCATCATGTTTGACCACGTTTTTAACCTTTACTTCAAGATTCCCGAAAGTAAAAAAAAAATATTGCATTTTTACGATGAAACGATAGAACAAAGATGACAATGATGATCAATTTTCGTATTTCAAAACAGTATCAACTTGTCTATTACACTTTTACCGGCTAGGGAGTTAAACCCAGGACCCCCGAGACACTCAGGACTCCCGAAACCCCGCTATGCTCATAAGTGGTGCTTGTAGACATAAGCGCTTTACTGTTGAGTATGACTATTCACCGAATTTCGTTTCTTCTAATCTCCGATTTCGAGTACTCTGTCAGGTCATCTGTAGCAATGTATTACAATTGGACGCCCATTCATGCTAACAAGTTTACCGGTCACAGCATCTTTATTTCGTTTCAATAAGTTCGTTTTTCGTAGATCAAGTGTCCACAGACTTAAGTTTGACCGTGAAAGGACGAAACTCCATCCCTAAACAAAATAATTGTGGTGGCGCGAAAGTCGCCAGGGAAACATTACGTAGTGATAAAGGAAGGAAGGTCACAGTATGGCGTTATATGGGTCAGCGTATGCTGTTTGTATGTAAGGATATGACTTATAGAGGCATTATAGTAATATTGAACCAAGCAGAGACTTGAATGGTAAACCGAAAGTTTACTTATACACCATACAAGGTATTCATAACGTCTCGCATACTTGAACGTTTTTAAGTTTGGTCCGGTAAAGTTGGGTATACGGTGGGCTGTGATGTAAGAAAAAGGGTGCGTCCTGTACTAATAGGGAGTGAACCGAAATCCTTCTCTCGTATTGGTAAATGTCACGTCTTGAAAATGCTAGTATTTATAATAATTCACAGTTTCGAGAGCTATATTATTAAGATTATTAGGTACCTAAATTAAAATAAGGGCATGCTCACCTGAGTTCGAACCTTAGGTTTTATGTTTTCATCATTGACGCGAAATTTTTTTGCGAAATAGGAGGTTGTTTTAAGAGTATTTTTTTCCAATAAAACGTTGCATTTTTTTTCTAAATATAACCTAATCTACATTAAACAGTTGTATGTTCCATTCATCTGGAGTACGACTTCAACAAGTCGCTTGACGTGATCCAATGTACTTAGTTTAAAGTTACATTTTACTCAAGATGAACAAAAAAAAACAAAAAAAATGCATGCAGTTAACATTGGAATTGAATAATATAGCCTGTAAAAAAAACATGTAGAACACATTTACATGCCAATGTTATTTAAAACAAGATTCTGGAAGAGAAGATCCAATTCCTGAGTCGAAATAGCGAAACAAACTCAGCGTTCAAGAAACTCTAGACATATGACATTTTATAAGCGGTAACGATTTAAAAAGTTTGACATTGTATGGAATTAACAAGTGCAATATAACGGGACTTGTGAGTGATGTTACATGCAACACCGCCATTTTTGGGCTGTGGAAGGTTCTGGGAGACATGGGTACGCAACGACACCTTATTGATCTAGTCCAATGCCTCTACATCAACAACTGCTTTTTCGTTAAAATAGACACCGACTGTTCAAATGTGTTCTTCATCAAGAAAGGTGTTAGACAGGGATGCGCCCTTTCACCTCTGCTCTTCAATGTATATGGAGAGTATATTATCCGGAAAACTCTTGAGGGCTGGGAAAAGGGGTTTGCTGTTGGTGGAAAGCGCATTTCCAATCTGCGATATACAGACGACACCGTTCGCCTTGCTACAACGTTTGACAACATGAGGGAGATACTGTATAAATTGGAGATGGAGAGTGGCAACTTAGGGCTTGCAATGAATAGGCAGAAAACCAAGCTTATGGTGATAGATCGTGCAGGAAAACTAGCGGGCGCTCATGACATCCAGGGCATCGATGCCGTGGACAGTTTTATTTATCTGGGCTCTAGTATCAATAATGAAGGCAGCTGCGTGCCGGAAATAAAACGACGGATAGCTGTGGCTAAAGATGCTATGACGCGTCTCCAGAACATCTGGAAAAATCGCGGTTTAAGTTTCAAAACCAAGGCCTGTTTGGTTAGAGCACTGGTATTACCGATTTTCCTCTATGGAGTTGAGACGTGGACAATCCGAGCAAGAGAAAAACAGAGGATAGACGCATTCGAAATGTGGTGCTGGAGGTGGATGCTCCAAATCCCATCTACAACAGTCTGTCCTTTTTCAACTCAATATTAAGACCCGATTGTCTACAGTTTGCTTACAGCGTATTTCGACCTACTTTGGGCACCTCAAAGTCAAAGTCAAAAAAATTCATTTCAATCAGACCATTAAACGGCACTTTTGAACTTCATCATTTACAGTTTAGTAAAATAATAGTATTACATTAATAAAGTGACTCTACTGTCCATTCGGAAAGGTAGATTCTTATGGAGAAGAACGGATAAGAAACTCCATAGTTACTCTTTTCAAATAAAGCACCTAATGCGAAGGGGAGATAGCAGCCTTGAAAAGCTGGTAATTGATGGCAATACCGAAGGAAAGAGAGAACGAGGCCGGTCGCCGACACGATGATCTGATCAAGTGGAAGAAGCTATGTCCTCAAGCAAATTCCAGCAGGTGGTGATGGCAACTTTGGACCGGTATCGATGGAGACAGATTGTCCGCTTAAAGGGGTCCAGTGACCACGATTCTCAGTAATGAGGGACCGACTGAAGAAGAACTGAGTGACGTCACACGCAATTAGTGTGGTCTCTGTTTATTCCAGATTTTAAAACGCTAACAACACCGCCAATTTTTTGAGATTTTCAAGCAAATATTTTTTTCTTGTCTGCTCTCTAGGTTTTGAGAAATGTATTTAAATGAATCCAGTCAATACCCTATTACATATAATTTTGCCACTTAAGAAGTCGTTTTCGCTGTCAGAACGTCACTGTATTGGCTGTTTCTGACTTGGTCAAGGATAAAGAGAAATGCCCAATCTTGAAAATCATTTTTATAAGAATGACAAAACTCGCTTTACCCACGCAAAATAACATTCTCTATCCAATATCTCCACAATCACCAGGAAATCAGCGTTATCGAAAACACAGCGACATTGTCCGTAACTGAACGAAAATGTCGCAATAAAAATTGTGTTCCTGATAAATATGTTCAATAACTCGTGGTGTTTCTCGTCTCCGCGCCGCATCGGCCATCCTACCACAGAACCGGGCCTTGTATGTTAAAATTGGATTTTAACCTGCCTCTGACAGGTGAGATTGAAAATTTGAAATTCTCCACAGTTTGGTTCTTCTGTAGAGCACTCAAATTTATAGGGTTTATCGCCTTCGGTTCTAGATCTAGAAGATTGGATGGATACTCTAACCGTTTATGTTTTGATCTTCGGAATTGGGTGACGAACGATGCCAAATATGATCTAATAAGATTATCTTTGAAGACTCTAAAGCAATGGTTCCCAACCTTTATCTGACCCAGGACCTATTAGATTTCTCTGTTGTCAGCAGGGACCAGAAATTAAGAAGAATATTAAGCTTCGTTAATCTCAAAGTAAACTTATATCACATAGAATTATGGATATTTACTTGTAGCATAACTAATCTTAATATCAAAAGTAAAGAGAATTGTCATATAAAGCACAACATTTCTAATAGAAACCCGGAATTAGTTTGCATCTGCAATTTCTGAGGTGAAAAGATTGGAATTCTAAATCTTTTGCGGACTATATTTTAGCTCTGGCGGACCACAGGTTGGGAACCACTGGTCTAAAGCAATATTATGTGTAACTACGTCATCAAAAGCTAGGAAATCTTCAGTTTCAGAATTAATAGGTTTAATGCAGACAGGTCTGCATTATCGTCCACGACTGTACCATAGCTAAAGATTAAAGGAGATATTTTATAAACGCATGCCCACGCAGATTTTAATTTAACAGGATTGAAACGAGTGGAACTCTCTACCTGCGTCTGTGTTTTCGAACGCATACAATCCTAATCTCTTCAAAATAAGAGTGAACTTGCTCGTGGCTTCTTCTGGCTAAGCTCGCTCCATCGTCGATTTTGTCTCTGTCATCTAACCTAGACTAGAGTCAAGAGAAAACCCATATTAAATAAATAAATATAATGTTCACATTAACTTACGTTAAATTGGTACAGTAGCTGAATTAACTGTTCTACGAACTGGAGCAGATTCGATTTCACAAGAAACACTGATTTGAATGGCTTGGCTTGTCGTTTGGTTGTACTTTCAGTAAATAAGAAAATGATAGCTCATTTACGCAGTGACTGAACAAATTTCTAGTCTGCAGTGTCAAGTTTAATTCCCGTGCGGGAAATAATTTTATATGGCTCAAGAATGTGTGCCACATAAACGCATTTAAAGCACCTGGGCGACCTCATTAAAACAGCGTAAAGTTGATCCTAGGCGGTGCGTTTACAACCTAGGTCGTTGACCGCATCGGGTAACTACTTGTAGCTCTACGACACCCGCGGGACTTAACTAGGTGTTATATAAGGTACCTGACATGAGAGTGTGCAGAGCTATATGAACCCTGCGCAGTTTTGCAGTGCCTTACTTAGTAACATGGATTTCTCCTTGTTCGGAGGAAAAGGCGGACAAAGTTGGTTATGGGTGGAACGAGGGTCATTTGGACAGACAGCTGAAGTAGGGTTGCAGCGAAGTTTGTGTTGTAATGTAACAATGTTGACGTGAGTGAGACGTGTTGAGCTACTCATCGAAATACGGCTTTTCATTCATTACTTGCTGAGGTGTAAACTACTGATTGCCTAGTTTGAATAATGGTTGCAAACACTTTGCTAAGTGTGGAGTGCTGGGTTCAATTCCCTGGTTGGGCAAAGCATGGTTCGGTTTTCAATCAGCACAGTCTTGAGTGTATGTACTTGTAGTGGTGCTGTATGTCGTCATCTATATCATGAAACTTTTCGTTAGAAATTAAGTGTAATAGAGAGAAAATATTCAAATTGCATAAAATTTCATCGCAGGAAAGGGGTGGAAATGATCACGACAACGAGTGAAAGTGTTAGGAATCATGTCACTTACTATAACTGAACATAATTCCTTAAAAATAGGTAATGAGCGCAAAAGCATAGTCATTAAATCCGTCAAAACTTTATATAAATAATTTTATGTGAAAACCAAAGTTTGCACTGTATTTACTTCATTATAAGCGATAACTAGAGTCATAATAAACGATTTTCACTGTAGGTTAAGTATAACACTTTGACACGTCAATCTTTTTTGGTAATTTTAAGCCAGATGAGGCCGGTGTTTCCTAGCTGAAGAAACACCGAAACTAACTCAGATGTCAAAGTCTCTCTAAAGTCCTTACAATCTGTGCTGGTCAAATCATATGAGAACCATGTAGGTTAATGTCTGAGGTGGCCTTTTGAGAAAAGTGTCACACTGATTTGAGTGGACCTGTCCAGACAGTGCAAGCATTTGTCAGTTATCGTGTAGCTCAAACTTAGAACTTGAAGGAGCTTAACGATTTGACGAACAATCCAAAAGTAAGGAGATTTGGGGAGGCCGTATAAATAACTCAAACTGCCAGACTAACTAAAATGAAACCCTAATATTATTATGGCGATCTACAATCACAATGAGCAGTCGTCAAAGACGTCACAGTTATTGGTCACAACCAAAATATGGTGAATCTTATTACTGCCTGTAATAAAATAAGTTTATACCTATCGAGTGTTACTTCAAAATCTATAGGCACCCAAAAAAACTCATTTAAAATTGCTCTTCAAATATATGTACTTCTTTGGAAACGCAGCGTGGCATTGTCGCGTCGCAACTGTTTGTAGGAGCCTGTTGCACCTCTTGCACGTCAGTCAGTGCCCGAAGTTTTAGTGGAGTGCAATTATTTAATGAGTGCAAGCTGCAGCATTCAAGCAATTTATAGGTAAGTACCACAATCCTCACCCATATAACGTAATTAAAACTGTCCGAGGCTACTGTTAATAACGTTATATGGCTAAGGATTACGAATTTTTAATCACGAAATTTTAATTAAAACTACAATAATTATTTCTGCTTTGAAATATAATTAAAATCCTACAGAACATGATGAAACATTTTATATAAACCTATTTTTCTTCATTAAATTGTTTACAAAGTGAAATGCAACGCTCCAAAATAAGTCTCGAAATTACTTTACACTTGCAAACAAATTATTTTTTGCTCTATAGTGTTTCTCGACAAAGCTTTATGAATTAACAAAGACGGAATCTAAGCGTTCTTTTAATATTTATTCGCAAGGAAAAATCTTTAGGAAATTTACAATAAAAAGAGCTGCGCACTTGCACTCTTTGTACTTCAAAATGTTGAATTTATTATGACGAACTATTGTTCGGCTTCCTTTAAATAGGCTTAACAACGAGTGCTGGTAAAATACAGGAAGTATAACAACTGCACAGGGAACCGAATAGTTGTTGCAGCCTTTGAGCAACTTACCCAGGGAACCTTTAAATCTTACATATTTTCTATTGTTGCGCATTGCATTCGAAGAATAGAAACGACAGAATTACTATGAATGATGGAAACCTGTGTGAGCTGATACGTTTTTGAAAGAAAGAATTTAATTTGCAATGATAAATGCTTCGGATAGACTAAACTCCCAGAGCCCCAAGATGTTATTTTTCTCAGTAACAAAAAGTGTGGGGTAGAGTAGTGTTAGTGGCTATGTTCTAACTTGGAACGTAGATTTCTGCAAGCTTAGGCCGCATACTCAATACTCAATACTTTTATTGCATTCCTCATGTATACTTAGGGTAAAATTACAATTAGTTCATATGGACCCTGTCGGGCACAGCAAGATAAGTACCTAGATTAGGANCCATGTATACTTAGGTGGTAAAATTACAATTAGTTCATATGGACCCTGTCGGGCACAGCAAGATAAGTACCTAGATTAGGAGAGAGGCAGCATTTTATGATATGTAACATTACTTAGGAAACTCTTAATATACACAGTTATCTATGATGTAAATAGAATTAACAAATCAAATAAAATTTAAAGATTTGAATAGGTACTTAAGTTATAAGTCACGACTTTATTAGTCGATCACTTAGAAATTCGTTTACTGAGTAGTAAGTAGCTCTTATTGAGTAAAATTTGTTTAAGTTCTCTTAAAAATAAGTTAAATTTTTCTTCTTTATTAAAATATAATTTAATGGACATTAGAAAAGTACTTTTAGCGTGCATTTTCAATCGAGAACTTGGTAAGTTTAGCCTAGATTGGTGTCTGAGTAAATAGTGGGTCTGAGTGAGAGTTTTGAATAAAATTCCTGATGTTTCCGTACAAATTTGCATGTCTCTTAATATATAGGTATCAGGGAAGGGACAGTTTTTGAAAGAAAGGTTTGCAACTGTCTGTTTGCTCAATATTTACCAGGATTCTAACCAATTTCATTTGAAGGGTGAAAAGTGCATCTGTGCTGAACACGCACACAAAATCTTATGCGCTACCACCAGCGATGCCATGAAATGACATTGTTTTGCGCCATTGAAATCTAAGATACTGTCGTGCCAGCGACACGAAGAAGAGATATTCATTATTTACAACTACTGTGCCCAAAACTCATTCCTGGTGGCGACTTGTTTTACTGGAGGCTACAGGACTATGCTCTGTTACCTACATACAAAAAAAAAGAGTGCACTGTAAACGAGATCGAAAAAACACGGCAATTGCATTTAACTGAGTGCTTAGCCACATACGAATTTCAATAAGCAAACGTGTCGGAGGTGTTTTTCACAAAACGACCCCCGAGGGCGACACAGAAAATCCCATTTCCCTCAGTTTCTCTCCAGAAACAAGGATGCAGCGTCACGAAAAGAATGCTAACAAAAAGGCTTGATTACAAATGGATGGAAAAGTTCGTCAAAAGAAATTCCAACAGGAAAATAACTGGAATCGTATGCAGTGGCTTTCGAAGGTATTCACGGAGTCGATGCACGAAGTAATAAAAACGTAGCAAGTCCCGGTTGTGGAATTATAATAGAAGGAGTGATAGTATAAAATGTAAGCATTAAGCCAGTGGTGTCCAACGTTTTAAAGAGTATGGGCCGCATTTCGGTTGAAAGTAGTCAGTTCGTACCGGTCTGCCAGCACTTTTTATTTTCGAGATAACCATGTTGTGGATTGGTGCTTTTAATGAAACAATTTATCTCAATGTGATTTATCTTCTTTAATATAACTCATTACGTTATGATTTTTGAAGTGAAAATTTCTTTAGCGGCGTTGTGCACTTTTTTGAGTTAAAAAACCTGATCGAAAATTCGTAAGACGGAGGGAGAGTAGACCGCCGCAAAATTAATATATATTTTATATCCGCAAAATATCAAAAAAGCACAACGTTAATGTTTAAGTTTTCACTTCTGCCGGCACTCCCGGAGTGGAACCTCTTGTTTTTTTTTTACGAAACAATTAATTGGAACTTCGAATATTTTGTACCCTAACATTTAAAACAGTGATGTTATCGTAACAAGTATTTATACATTGGAATAACAATACAATAGTACCATTTGCTGCAATTAAATTCCTTAACTCAAGAAACTATCACAATTTTCGTCAAATACTTACAAAGTTGGCATGGAAAGTCTTAGTAAGAACTTCCCTAGCTTTACCACACTTCAAATTCAACGTCAGTTTTAAACAGTGTTTAAAACAAGAAAACTTTTTGTTAAATTGACTAAGTTTTTTGTACAAAGTAACTTTTGTATGTTAAGTTCCAATAGAAGTTGAACCACCATTACTCTTTTCTTCGACCTTGGTTAGAGTCAAAACAATCGTAACTACTTTAGTAAATAAGTATCTTGTTATTCGAGTGGTTTGCGTCGTAATCGGATCAGTACCTCCAAAAATTTTCTCTCAAAGACACATAATCATCATCTTCCGCCTTGGTCCCATATTATTATATTTCATCTGGATTGGAAATCGTCTAATGACTCCTTCCGCTCTGGGCGGGGTAGAAGGGAGTCTCAAACTCTTACTGACTAATTTTGGGGGGTTTTAGTCAGTAAGAGCCGCCCTGGAATGCAAAGGGCATTTGGAGGGGTCCAAATGTCCTTTGCGTTCCAGGGCCGCAAAAGCACTTTCGAACAATTCTGCAATTGTCCATATTACTTGGGGTCGGTGCAACACGTTTTCTCCTTCTATTCCGACTTGTCAACCGTCACGCACTGACTCCCTTTTTAAGGTTACGTACCCTAAGGGTAAAACAGGACCCTATTACTAAGACTCCGCTGTCCGTCCGTTTGCTGTCCGTCTGTCACCAGGCTGTATCTCATAAACTGTGATAGTTAGACAGATGAAATTTTCACAGATGATATTTTCTGTTGGCGCTTTAACAACAAATACTTAAAAATAGAATAAAATAAATATTAAATATAAACGTGTTTTTTTTTGCCGTGTTTCTAGATAGTGGGACGGAACCCGTCGTGCGCGAGTCCAACTCGCACTTGGCCGGTTTTTCATATCACTCTTCATACATCTTATCTATTCCAATTTTTATTCAAACTTTTTTGTCATCAGTGTACAACCGTACATCCCTTTTAAGAACATAATTGTAATTTCATAACTAACCCCCTTGTTATGATGAGCCATGAGTTGCAATAAAATAAGGTACAGGGATTCGAACTTAAAACCGAAATTTGACTGACAACGCTTTGTCAATAAAGCAGTCTGAAAAGTTAGGGAGCCATATGGCGACAATTGGCCAGAAAGATTGGCATTGCCATCGTGCCAGTGTGCCAGACGAGTCGGCACGTGCCCAACTGGCAGTGACACTCGCTTTGTTCCATAAAAAGGTGTTCTTACTACGTTTAGTTTACTGTATGAAGCCAAATTCCCACATTAAAGGGGTCAAAAACCGCATATTGAGTACTATTTTGTTTGTTGGGTTGTAGATGCAGCTGTTGAATAATAAGGTTTAGTGCACATGGATCATTTTTATTTGCAAAGTGATGTTTTAACAATGTAATGATAAAAATGGAAAAGATAATTCTGAAATGGTTTGGCCATATTGACCGTATCATTGAGAAGGCGACTTAGAACAGATTTTTACTCGATAAAAAGACAGTCTTTAGTTGATGTTATGCAGAAAGACCAGAGTGTCAATTCTACTAAATAGCAACGTTAGCATTCTCATCGGTTCCGTATCATCGTCTATAAAAACGGCAAAAAAATCACGTCTCTTATATGGGAGCCCCCTAAAATATTTATTTTATTCTGTTTTTAGTATTTGTTGTAATAGCAACAACAGAAATACATCATCTGTGAAAATTTCAACTGTCTAACTAACGGTTCATGAGATACAGCCTGGTGACAGCCGAATGGACAGGGTCGAGTCTTAGTAATAAGGTCCCGTTTTACCCTTTGGGTACGTAACCCTATAAATGAGTAGAATTGGCGCTAAGATGTGTAGTACTCGCAACCAACGTGCGAGTAGGACTAGATGTCTGAACGTTAATGTCGCTAAATGAGCATCTATGGCACGTGGCACGTGACAGCCACGGTAGAAAAGCGTGACTTTATGTATGTATGTGAACTAACCACATATGTTTCCTAGCTATGTACAGAAAATATAGAATGAAAATTACACTTCCAAAAACTTCCGGATGTCCGCGAACCAGCAAAGGATTATAATTGACAATTACTGGACCCTTTGTGGCGCCGCCGCCGTGCGGGTAAAACTAGTTCCGAGTCCAAAAGCTATTTTTTACAGAGTTTTTTGCTTTGATATTCTCATTTACAATCTAATTTCAGTATGTATTCTGTGAGACACAGTGAGCCCGCATACGTTACAAAGGCACCAAAAATAGTTTTCAAAAACTTTTCCCTTGACTATTTATTCCGACGAATATTCGTTACAGGCACAGTGTTTCTTCACTATTCTTGTTTGTATCATATCTGCGACATACCTACAAAAATCTAATATGAAAGAACAAAGATTAAAAAAACAGTAAAAAATATGACTTTCTGCGGAACAACGCGCTGTGAAACTCCAATATCCCTCAAACAAAAGAGTGCACCTCTGAAATGTTTACAAGACTCTTTGTGATAGTAGATGGTTAGCTGTTTTTTGTAGTACGGTGTCTGGAAATGTTAATAAAAGTCTATTAGACAAAGACAGTCTTCTGTTGCAAAAAAAAAAAAAACTTGCCTTGTTGCTACGCCTGCTACGAATGCTAAGATTTCGTAGCAAAGGACTTTGCTACGAATCCTACGATTTCGTAGCAAGACTTTGCTACGAATCCTACGATTTCGTAGCAAAGTACTTTGTTCTTTTGTTTGAGAGTATGAGTACATGACAAGGTGCGGTAATGATAGGTGGAGTAAGGTGGTGAACGAGTGGCATCCATGGAAAGGAAGAAGAAGTGTGGGTCTTCCGGCGGCGAGATGGTCAGAGGGTATTTCTGCCATCGCGGATAGAACCTGAATGAGGTATGCACAGTAAAATGGGGCACAAGAAAAAAGAGGTAATTACTCAGCAGTGGGCAAAGTTGGGCATAGGGATGTAATGCAGGCCATTTTTTACTTCACGGAGAGCTTATTTACTGCTGAATACCTACTCTGTTATTTATTTGCTCACGTGATATTATTATCAACTGTTCCTATTGCATGCTAAACAGTTACTATTATAAGAAATAATAGCCATTTTCGCAACCGCTGAAACATTTTTAATTTGCAAACATCCAAAACAAACATTTCGTTTTAGTAAACTATTTGATGCTAGAATTGTTTGAATCAACATTTACTCTATTGTTCTATTACTCTTTGTTTCCAACTAAAACTGGTATTATGATAGGTTTTTAGGTAAGTTATAATACAATTATATTATTTTATATTGGTGTTTGTAGTATACTCAAAACCTTATCGCTTTTATAATAATTCGTATTATAGAAACAAATACTATTGAAACTGTAAAAAATATTGTTACCTTCTTAATATTTTATTTTACAACGTATATATGTAAAACATCTCGCCTGTGTTAGCTCGTGACTATAGAATGACAGCCGCACGGGTCGATCAAGCGTTGCTTTAGCAACGCTTGTCAACGTTGGTCTGTGGATGGGTGACCATCTTAACATACCGAGTTTCCTCGGTATGTTAAGATGGTTAAGCCGCTTGTACCGGCTGTTATTTATAGATCTTTGGCAGTCGTTACGGATTGTCAGAGGCCAGTAAATCTGACTCCATTCTTGCCAAGAACTACCGTGTTACCCAGTTAATGGGTTATGGAGGTCTGGTAGGCCACTCCTCGTATAATACTGGGATTCAGCGACTAGGCAGATGATGAATATCTCGTCTGTGTACCTCAAAGGGTGAGGTGAATCTATAGAACATCCACATCTCGCTAGTTATGTTTAAGTTCAATATAATACGGGACAAACCCATTACTATTAAGCGAGCACAGATGCAGACACCTGGCTGTAGAGTTCCAGATGAAAACCCTGGACCTCATGTACTGCAGTAGGCATTGCAGCCAGCAAGTTTCCCTTAGTGTAGTTTGAACCAAGTCAAGCTTACTAAGTAATGCGATGCTCGCTCAAAAGATTAGAATCCTTGAGCGCTAACATGTGTTTGATCTGTTTACGAGTAGCGTATCTGCGTGTAGCAATTTGTGTCTACATTATTAGCAAGGGTTCAATAATTGTGTGTGGATATTAATAAATAATCTAAAAAGCTTTACTTCTAAATTAAATACAACCAGGTAACATTTTGGCACAGACTGGCCTGTTGTTCGTGTGGTTGTTAACTCTGACTGCTAAATCGGAGGGCGTAGCTTCGATTCCCACCCTGGACAAAATTCTGTGAAATGACCATGATCATTTGTTTTGTGTCTAGGTGTAATTTGTCTTTAATTTAGAAATATATAAGTATGTTTATCAGTTGTCTGGTTTCCATAGCACAGGCTCTGCCTAGTTTGGGATCGGATGACTGTGTGTGGGTTGTCCCAAGATATTATTATTATTTTAATCAGGTACAATACAATTTTGTTAAACACTTCTACGGCCCAAGGTAAAATTAGCTTGTGAGAACGGAGCCCTTAGTTGAATAATTTTACAGCTTTAATCGCGAGGTAGATTTAATACAGTTTAACATTAAGTTCTTGAGAGCTTTCATGACGTAAACGGTCTTTTGATATGCCGTAATACATAATTTGGAATTTTGGTTTACATTAGTACTCAACAATTATTAAAAACTAACCATAAACAATATTTTGTTGCTTTGCTTTTGTGCAATACTTCAACGTTATTAATATTTTCATGAATTTTAGTGATTCCATTGAATACGTTGCTTGATAAAAAATCTGTGTCGCACATTCAACCATATTTTAGTCTAGTAACTAAAAAAATGTCGACAGTACCTTGTCAGTCTCCATTTGAAACATTGCTTTTGTATGAAAAATGGGGAGACAGTATTCTTTTGCCAAAAAGGCTTTGTACTCCATGACTAAAACTACTTGTTTTTTTTTGTATGTGTTCACTGGCGGCTTGACATTTTTAAAAGCATGTCTATTTCCATTTCGAGAAAAATATTTTAAATGAAAAATATGGAATAGTGCATTCATTTGATACACACAGGGCGTTGTTTCATTTTCGATTAACTAATTGCACTGCACAGGGTGTGACTTTAATAGTTTCGATGAGTTGTCACTGTTTCGTTTCTTCGAACATCGATGTTTTCAAAAACAAATCTCACTCGTCATTTCTTAACTCTTTACTTCTTAATAAAATGAAAAATCTCGATTTTCAATACTGTATAAGAGCTGAGTCATAATATTGGGTGTACACTTAAGGATCTAATTTTCAGTTTATGTCTATAAATACATTAGACAGAAAATTTCTATAAAGCTAACATTAGTGAGCTTATTTATGATAAGCTCGTTAATGTTAATTTTGAAGAGTACTCCATATTAATAATGCCATAGACAGGCAGAATTTATCAGAAGAGAATACTTCAACTCTCCCTGAAATGTACAGCATCATTATATTGCTACTTTGTTGAGTACTTAAGTACCCACTTTATTGAGAGGGAAACTACTAATAAATTGTAAGAAACTCGCAGCTCAGAAATGCATTGCCGTTTTGCATCTTTATTTTTTCCACCGATGAAGGATTTCAATTAATTATTTTTTCTGAATGTACATTTATACAGACAGGAAAAGTAATTCATTGAAATTGGCAAACAATGCCTTTTGCCGTGTTCTAGATATATTCATGTCAAAGTCAAAGTCAAAGCATTTATTTCAAATAAACCATTATCAGGTACTTTTGAATTGTCAAAGTCAGTCCGTCAAAAAAATGAAGCTTTTTGCACGTTCCAAAGCGTAGATCTCTATGGAGAAGAACGCGCAAGAAACTCCATGATACTCTTTTAAATAATTGTATGTAACATGTAACTGTAAATGATGCCAGTTGTGATTTTAATGAACGGACAATTTAAAATTGTCAAAAGTCAATGTGCGAAACGTGTTCGGCCGATCTCAAGAAATATGGGACATGATCTGACCCCCAATATTTTTGTGGTCTAGTGCTGAGTATGAAGTCCTGGGTTCAATTCCCGAGTCGGGCAAACTGTTATTGGGTTTTCTATCTGAACTTTCTCAGTAGCTTCCCAGGATTTGGACTTGTGCTCGATTAATGGCAAAAGACTCGCCCCGTGCTACATGGTTACATACGTACGGTCGTACGCGTAGCGTAGGTACGCCTCTGCCTACCATTCAGACAATACAGTCGTTATCTTACGAGCCCTATCACCGAGGTTCACCTGGACCTACATTTTGGAAGGCAAACAAATAGAATTGTTGACACCGTATTTGGGTAGAATCCTTATTATCTTAGTGTCAAGGCCGGCCATATTGCTCCGCATTGCGGTCTACGTCTTATGCGGGCTAATACTAATAAAACAGGAGAACAGGAGTATTCAACACATTTATTTTGTACGGACGATATTCCTAAAAGTGACAAAATGGTAGCTATCTGCCTATCCCATTAACAATAACGTGAGGTTATATAATATACTAGTTTCTGCTAATGGATTCGCCCCCGTGACAACGAAAATTATTACAATAGAACGTGCTATCTTATGTCTTAATCCAAGGCATGGTCCGTCCGTGTGCATGTGCATGTTTCATTCAACTCCAGTCAGCTGATAAGATGTGAAACAGTTACCAATAGACAGACAAAGTTGCGCTTGAAATATTAGTATGGATGTTAACTTATTTAGAAGTTCAAAAGCAACTCGTTTACCGTAAACCTTTGGGTCCTCACACGTTACGGTTAATTTTAAATGTTTCTCGTGTTGATTATTTCCTATTTCATTTCAATACATTGTTTCAGACACTACCTAAACCAAGTGTCAGAAAAAGCCACGCAAATATCTTTTTCCTTGTGGAAATCGATCTACTATTAAATAAAACTCGTATTATTACAATGCTGAGCCACTGCGCCAATAAAGTTAATTTTTATGTCACTATTCCGAAATTTATTTTTTGCATTGTTTCTTAACTCTTATTAAATTTGATTAACGTTTAGAATCTAGCAAAAAAGTCGTGCATGAACTTTATTTCTCAAGACATAAACTAGCAGTCGGAAACCTAGCAAAATAATAAATAGAAGAAATAGATAAACACTCATTATATATTTCAACATCTGAACATATGGGAACGTATAGTAGTTTCATTTAAGCATGGCAATATCGATCATTACCCTTTCCCTAAAATTTGTTAATATGGAGCCGAACAAAAAACTTTATTCCACTATTTAATTGTACAAAATTCAGGATCACGATACATGTATGTCTTTAATTCCGGTTTGACTAAACTATGGACTCGTAAGAGGGCAATGTCCGCAATCACCATGTTTAAACGATAAAGGTATACTTAATTATTTGCGGCCCATGTTTCTTCTTTCTTCAACGTTCGATGACCTTGTTGTATATGCAGCTTCCTAGATTAAAATAGGTTATATAGACATCAATTTGTATATGTTACGGTCAAAATAATATGCATACTTTGTGAAATTGAGTACAATTTATATTTATTACTTGTCTTCTTTGTTTTAGCGAATCTAACAATAAATATTCATTTCCAAACAATAATCTCAATGTAAGGTTTATTTATTTTATTATCACGTTGACCGTAACATATATTACACATATTATTCTAAACTTACCTTTATGCCAAAGTAGACTATCTACAAGTATAATAAGTATCATTTATATTAAGATAGGTAGTGCAGAATCGGTGACTTACCTGAAAAGAACAAAAGGAAAGAATTAATAAACAGTTTTAATTAATAAATAGTTACACAATACAACTTTTGCAATTTTGAACTAAGATCTTAGTGAGCGAGTTTCGAACAAGCATGGTTCTTAACACTCAGGAAAATGGTCAGAGGTGGTAGTCCCTTCAGTCACAAGCTAAACTGAAATTAGAAATAAGACTAAACATCTTTATTTAAATTTAGATTTTCTGTAATAAGTGTTTTCTCTAATTTAGGTATTTTTCTTTCACTCAAAACAAACAAAAAAATCACAAGAAATCTGTTAACTGAGAAACAATCCATTACGATATTTACAAAACCCTTGTTTGGTTAAAAATAATAGTATCAGATAAAAGTTGACAAAACCAAAAAAAAATCTTCATTATCATTACGAACGGGTCCAAGCTACGAGCAAGCAGGTTCCTGAGCGTTGAACACGCTAAATTCCTAATAAATAAAATAATTTAACGTGATAAACCAACAAATTGCAAAAAGCTGTAAGATAATTCCTTTCGTTGCTAAAGTCACCCTACGTGAAAAATTAAAACCGGCATACAACAAAATGTCAAGAATATTATTATTTTTTTCGCTCGTTTTCCCCCGTTGCCGAAGCTAAGGCAATCCATTAAACTGTTAGAAAGTAAAAACTTTAGTCTAGTATCTACTCTAACTAACCCCTTGAATTAACTACTCAAATGAAGTCCAAATCATTTAAAATTAATCTTTATTGTTGGCATCATAAAGGTGATTATTGTAGTGGGGTGTCCAGTGGTGCCACCCTCAGGTTTATAGTGGTAGTTTTACGAAATAAGGGTGTGATGTAATAGTTCAATAGTTTATTGATAGATGGCGCTACTTGTTCTGCTGCAATACAAATCCTTTGAAAACTTTACTCGCGGATCCATCATAACTTTTCAATAATAAGCAAAATAAATCATATTTTTATTTCTTTACGTATGTATACAAAATATAAATTAGTAATAGACACAGAAATATGAAATAGAACATAGGTACATTGTTTTCTTTCATAAACAATGAATAATGAAACAATACAGATGACTGAGTACGTACATAAATCAACTAAAATAAACGGAGATCAAAGAAAAGAAGGAAAAACTGACGTATTGTTATAACTTCATGAAAAGTGTCTCATTTTGATTTCACGGATCATTTAATTTACTGCTCTATTTGCGTTAGTATCGCAGCATCTTTTCGGCTGGCTTCAAAGCTCATTACAGCTGTTTTGGCAAGTGTCCAAATCTTCAGCGATTTTCCGTTTTACCGGCCTAGCTTGGCCTTGGGTGGCCTTGATCCACTTGCATGTATTCCATTGACCCGCGCCCAGTGACGATGCGAATTCTAATTGGTTGAACTTCTCGAAAATCTTGAAATAATTTCGCTTTTCTGCACGGCAACGAATTACCTATGTTATTTAAGCTACCGAGATAACGCTATGTTATAACTGCTTTTTGGCAATGGCCCAAGTCTCAGATTTTCCTTTTAGTGGCCTGGCCTTTCGTGGCCTTCGGCGGCCTTGAGCTACTTATGTACACTTCCTTGACCTCCCACCAGGTGTCGCTACGAAGGCTACTTGCAACTTTGGCAAAAACTTTTCCAATCGTGGTAGGGCTTTCCGCTTGCTAATTTTTAGACAGACGATTGCTCAAGCAAATGTGGAGGGGAAGCGAGGTATTCAACTCGCGACGGTCGGTGACATTAGTGACTTTCACTTCTGAAGTTAAAATTACTATTCGCTGCTGTTTCACGTAATTTACATTTCTTAGGCTCTTGGCTAACGTGAATCGGAGTGTTTTTATCCATTGATTTATGTTTATGTCCTTAAATCCTTAAGTATGGATCAGAATGTTGGGGTGTGAAAAAAAGACGGATGAGAAAAGATTGCATGTAGCGGAGATGAAAATGTTGAGATGGATGTGTGGAGTATCGATAATGGCAATGGTATGGATAAAGGAGGTGAGGAACGAGTTCATTAGAGGTAGTTTAAAAGTGGCGCCAGTGACGGTGTGACTGTCCGTCACCTACTCCTATTTAATAACAAAATATTATATGAATTAATTATAACCATAAATTGTCCTTTTAATGGTAAAGGAATGAGATACAAGGGTCAGCCATCAACCCAAAGTAATATTTCAACAAATTCTAAGGAACACTCACAATACTTGTGCAACATCTGGTAACCATAGCTGAGGGCCGAGCAAAACCCAAAAGGACTCTTGAAACAATTAAGAAACTGTACAAAAAATGTCAATAAGAGGAATTCTGCGAAAGTGTGAGAACACTGTGGAATGTGGTATTTTTTAGGGATGTCTGGTGAGAGGTGCGCTCTACCAAAGGATGAGGGCGAGAAGACACTTAGCTTGGAACCACGGGAGAGGTCGGTTGGTTTGAGGCCGTTTAGGACTTGGTCGACATCGACCAGTTAGTGAAGTTAGGAGGCTTGGTTAATACCAAAAGCCAATATGCTAAGTGCCGTTGTAATTTATTTAGTAGTTATTAAATTAATTATAGTTGGACTATAGTCCAGTTTAGACTAATCTAGTACTTTAAATATGTGTGTGTGTTTGTTGGTGTGACTGGGTGAGTCTTTCATTATTCCAATTTATCCTAGGCTGATATTGTGTTTAATTATACACAGTGATGCGAGCGGAGCCGCGGGAGAAGCTAGTTGTCTAAAATCTTGTATCTAAATAGACAGAAACGTGTTGCTGGGGAGTTTGTTGCGCCACTTCTTCTCCCCAGCTCAAACACTAGGAAGTGGTGACGGCTTTTGAGGCTGTCTATAGGCTTTCAAGAGAGTTGAATTCCTCAGCTCTATCTATTTCTTGAGTATGTGACTCCCGACTATTGTATTTATATTCATTCTTGAATTTATATTCTACTTATGCGACCACGAACTCGGTCAGATACGATCACTGTGTCTTGCAGATGTACTTGTAGTACTAAGAGTGCGCTTCCTGGGGTTGGGTGGACCATATCTATCTCATATTATACAGTTCGAAAGAACTGTTAGGGACCATGTCTCCATATGAGCATGATGCCGACGCAATGCCGCTGGAACTAGCCGCTCCGTTGCTAGACAAGGACGATCGCACGGTTGCCGCAGGGAAAACCACTTCGTCACGTTTTACAGTTCGAAAGAACTGCTAGGGACCATGTCTCCATATGAGCATGTGTTGCTCTAAGTGCTATGGGAGCAGATGTGCGGTATCGTGTGAGTTACTATTAACCAAATACCTGCCACGTTCGCGTAAGGGTATCTCACACGATCTAATATTAACTATAGTAAATTGCCTTGCATTCCGTAGTTATATTTTAACTTCTAAAACCACTCCTAATGTATTTCATAACTATGAGTTCCTAAGTCTTATTACTATATCTTTCAATCCTTACCTTGTCCTGACAATGTGACGAGGCATTGGACTATTTTATACTTTTGGAATTCATTTCATAAACGGCGGGAGAGTGACCAGTCTGGGACGAGCTCTACGGGGTCGTGCGGATGGCGGGGCACGGCCTTTTCCCCTTAGGGGAAACCGACCTAAACACCCAATCTAGGATAATTTAGGAAAAACAAACATTTTATCAGCCTAGGGTAATTTAGGAACAGTCTCAACGGAAAAGTTAAAAGGGAAACGCTTATCTTGGTATAGTCTTGGTATGTGAAGAGGAGGGATGAAATGCACGTAACTAAAAGAGTTATGAATATAAATGTAGATGGATGGACAGGGAGAGGAGGCCAAAGAAATGATGGATGATTGTGTTAGGAGTGATTTGAAAGAAAAGGGAGTTAATGATAGCGTGACGGCTGACAGGACAGAACGGAAGAAAAAAACGTGTTGCGGCGACCCCAAGAACCTAACATGGGATAAGGAAGATAAAGATGATTAAAGTTGATGAATAAAATGTCCCAAACATTTTTTACCAGTCAACAATGTTTATTGTTTGTCTGAAGGTATTATAAAGATAACGATAATTTTATTCTTATTTTTCTTTTGTACCTTAATACTAACTTTCGGCACATTAAATAAAATGGCGCCTACAAATCCGCCTGATGAGTAAGCATTGAGGCTATCGACCCCTTGAACTGGATTTATACAAATTTCGCTATAAACCTAAGTCGTGACATTAATATTTATATCGATTTCAATATTTATGTTACGATTTAACAAGTTCAGGTTATGACAAGTTAACCTGAACTTGTTAAGTCGTATCGAGGCTTATGAGATTTATATAACTAATGTTGGTAATATTGCTAACTAGTGATCCTGACCTACTGAACTAGGTAAGTAATTGTGCTTTTTTCCAAGAATAGACTACAGTTCTTTGTTTCAATTAACTCTGCCACCGCTCTTAGTACCACTTTAATCAAAGAAACAATTGCAATGCGTTTTCCTTTAAGGCAGTGGGCTTCTCTCTGTTTTAACTGTATTTAATAAGAAAATAGTTGAATAAAGACTACTGAAGAAACAACTGCCTCTAAGATTTACTTAAAGAAATTGCAATTAAGATTTTTAATATTTTGATTGACTTCAACATTGGCATTTCTTTCGCAAGTTCTCCTAGAAGCTCCTGAGTTGTATTGCTAGGTCGGGTAAACTTTTATAAGGTACCCTGGTTTTCAGACCAATTGAGAGGAGGAACAGGTTTGCTGTATTTTTCGTGTTAATTTAACTTTTACCTCTACAAGAGGTACCTATTGATTGCTTTACGGCTAAACCCAATTCCAAATCTGCCAGCAGTTCCTAGCTAGATATTGAATTTTGACATTTCTAATTTCAGTTTTGGAATTTTCAGTTTTCAAATATCCAATGTATAACTTTGGCAGTTCGATTTGTTTGCATTTGAGCTCAATTCTCGCTTAATTTTGTCCACCTATAACAAGCCAAACAAAAAATTACTGTAATTGAAACTCTACTGCTATAAACACTGAGGACTTCCTTTGCTTGGCTGCCCCAGAATGGCAACTCTATTTTAAGGGCATGTCTCGCGTAAGTGTTGCTACATTGCCGAAATTTCGGAACAAAATAGTTTTAACATTAGAAGAAGCATTTCCGTATCGTTATATTTTGTGCAGGTGTGCGGCCGGTAATACACATTATGTATCTACAAGACATGTGTTTTTTATTTATACTAATATAAAATAGCTAAAGAATTTGTTTGTTTGTTTGAACGCGCTCTATAGTCTCTGGAACTACTCGTCGGATTTGGAAAATTATTTTTGTATATGATTACCACATTCATGAGGAAGGCTATAGGGGACGGGAAAAAACGGGATATGCGCGTACGAAGTCGCAAAAGCTAGTACTATTACAATATTATAAAGTTGATCAGTTGGTTTGTTTGCTTGAATGCACTAATCTCAGGAAGCACTGGTCCTAATTGAAAAATTACGTTAGCGTTTGATAGCCCATTTATAGAGGAAGGCTATTTAACATTATTAACATTACTTTTTACCGATATCCACGCGAACGAAGTCGCGGCCACAGCTAGTCTATACTTCTATTATAAAGAGGAAAGATTTGTATTTTTTTTATGTAAAGAATTAACTTAATAAACTACTGTACCGATTTGACAAATTCTTTCAGCAATGTAGAGCTACATTATCAGCGAGTAACATAGGCTATATTTTATCCCGTACTTCCACGGGAACGGGAACTACGCGGGTGAAACCGCGTGTTTAGTATACAGTCAAGTTCTCAGAACTGAACAGACAGCATGTGATGCTGGAGAGTTTGTCCGTAACATCTTCCTGCTATTGCTGCGTCCGTAGCTTCTTCTGTTATTTTTTACTCTGAAAAAGTGTTATTTCTCAGCATAGTTTGAGGAAATGATTTTTAGTTTTGATACTAAAGTTTTAAAATCTGTTGCAATAATTTATTAAAAAAAATATGTTGATATTAAATTCATAATAAGCTGGCCTTTTTAGCCAAATAATTTATAATCAGCATTGTCACGTTGAATGGCATTCCATTGAACGTGACAATTCTGCCAGTCTGTGGTCATTTTCCTATTGTCAGCAATTCGGACGAATTTTTGAAGTACTTTGTGTAAATTCTCTGTTTTTCTATATTTTTTCGGCCTGTGCGTACAATTTTTTAATTATTCTAACATAATATTATTAACTACATAATATTAATAACTGTAATAGTTATATATATGTATGTATATTTATTGATTATTATATATCAATATGAGTATAGTATTCGGTATATATTTTATAACTACATTTTCGTATTTTAAGTGATTCTTTAGTTAAAGGCTTCACATACCGTTCTTCTGTTGTTCTGACAGACCATTGTCTACATTTCTTTTTCATTTCTCCTTTTTCGCAGGTCTGCTGGATAAATTTCATTAGAAACAAGCAGTTCCTTTGTACTCATAATTAAAATGTTATTTAATACTATATTTCTGTGTGTACATGAATAATAAAATAATATAAAAAATGTGGTTGTCTACAACTTATAATGCTCTATTCGGGCTTGGAAGATTTCCTCCGTGCATGCATCGATGGAGGCCGACCGACCTTGGCCTGTAGTGTAACAGGATTACTCCGCGGCGCAACAAATTGCATTAGGCACCTGCAACTGGGCTCTTCAGCTTCTGTTTCGCTATTAGCTTTGCACTGTTGTCTTAATGAGGTCCAAGTGTTCGCTCGTTTTTTTTTTATTGGGTAGCTACGGTTTCTGCTCGTTAACTTTATTATTGAGTGTCTATTGAGTTTCTGTGCCTAGAAAGTACACAATCGTTATTTAACTTGCATTAAAAACATTACCAAGTTTGAAATATTACGCTGCACTCCAGAACAAGGATCGTTAACGTAGCTCAGAAAGCGGCCCATCTTAGGACATGGCTGGACATGACTAGAAGAAGACGAAGCACAACACCGGGAGTGGTGGAAGGAATGGAGGGAGGCCTTTGCCCAGCAGTTGGGCAGTTTGGGCAAATAAAATGTAGTAAAAAAAAAATACGAGTAACTTGAATTCACATTCATAATAGAATTTGACGACACGGTTGGTGCAGTGGTTGAGTAATTGACTGCTGCGCTGCGTGTCGAGGGTTCGATCCCTGCACGGAACAAATACTTGTATGGCCTACAGATAGTTGTTCCGGGTCTGGCTGTTTGTGTCTGTTTGTAAACGCATCCACGATACAGGTGAAATTGCTAGTGTGGGGCAACTTTTTTTTATAAAATAAAAAAGAATTTAGTTATTTAGCTTGATTTAACTTAACAACTGTCTTTCTCCAAGTGGTATTATCTCCTCGCACCAGGTGGTATTTGTCTCACTCTTACATATAAACCGGCTTCAAAATTCATTGCTGACAGGGGATTTCTTCGCGATGTTTGCCTTTTACAAGAAGTCGCTTGTAAATAAGTAATACTCAACCACGAACGGCTTGCAATGCCGAGAAACCTTAAAGTTTATACAAAATGTAGACATCATTTTAAAACTGAGGTATCTTTTATTGCATCTTGAAAAAGACGAATACCAGGAAACTGGGATTAAGAAACATAAAAATGCTCTCAGTCCACTGGATTTACAAATCTTTAATACGAAAATCAAGAACTCGTACTTAGAAATGGATTATTCATAATATTCTGTACTCATACATTAAAATGTAATGTAGTCTTTCGTCACAGGATGTTCTGCAAATTATTTCATTTCATTGGAAATCAAAAATTAGCATCGTGTTGTGTAATCTGATTATCATTGGTGAAATATATTTTATTTCACAAAGAGACTCCGAACCATGATTTCATGTATGAAAAGGTATTAAATTAAGAGGATTAACGTTACATTAAAATTATTAATAAGTATTCATGTTGTTAATGTAGCTGCTAACGAGCACGGCCTGGCTAAGTTAAGCCACCAGAGCGAGCGTCGCATCCAGCTAGTACGTACAATTTCTGCAGTGTTCAATTTCTGCTAAAAGCGAAATCTTTACCTATATATTACGCCTCGAGAACATCTAGGGATCGTTTTTTTTATAAATTTTAGGTTAACTCAACATAAAATGTACAAGTGTTGTTTTTTATGAGTTGTGTATTACGACTATGGATAGCAAAAGTTGTTTATCCCGTGAGTACTTTTTTATTTTTTTTAATGATTGGAAATCATCAAATGACTTCTTCCGCTCAGGGTGGAGCGGAAGGGCGTGTCAAACTCTAACTGACTAAAACCCATCCGTGTTCCTCCTAAAGCCCTTTGCGTTCCAGGGCCGCAGTGACTCTTTCGAAAAAAATCCGCAACCCTGGCAGGCTCTGACATCTCATTGAGGCGCGTTTGAAACACAACGCGCCATCGACCCGGACCTGGTGGTGATCGGACAGCGAGCCACCCAACGCTCGCCGTCCGCAGGCTCGCGCCTACGGTGGCCGGGGATCGCCCTGCGACTTCCGACGCCCGGGGCGTCTGCTCCTGTAACGGCGGTTGGGGCGAAGGCATTGCCTTTCCCTCGCGCACCCAGGAGTACTTACATACCTCTCCATGTCTCAAATCTTATCAACGAACTTAAAGTTTCTCTATGAGCTGTCTCTTAATATGATAAAAATATAATAAATTTTATATGTATATATTTTGTAAACCTCATTATAAATGTGATCTTTATATTATTATGAGAAATAAGTTATCTAAAAATAGCAACACAGCATTTAAAATTATTAACGTTATAAGAAGAAATTCTCCATTTCGCAAACATAGTTCCTATTGGAGAAAAGTGTTCAGCATAATGAAATGCGAACAATGAAGTTCTGGCTGCCACTATTTTGATAATAAGTCTGTTTTAGTGTTCGCAAGAATTTGTAGCACGAGTAGCTGTAGTAGCTGTGCTAATTGCCTCACTTCCTGCCCCTAACGAGAGATTATATTTTCAGAAATACTTGCTTCTCATAGTTGAGAGGTAGCTTGTAAATTCCAAACAGCTCTCGTTCATTTTGTATTTAGTTCTGGATTCGTTCGTTCCAGGAATATTTAGCGAATTCGTTTGAGATTCAAACTATTCGCTTTTATGTTTACCTACAAGGACTTTGAATTTTTCGTCGCAACTGTATTTCAATCGATTGCGTTTTAGGAATTTTATGCACCCCGTCGCAATGAAAAAATAAAAAACCAGTGATGGGCCCCTTTGACGACAGGACGTCAAAGCCTCTCTCAACTGGTAGCCGAATGTGCACAAAGTCAAGCACTATACGCTATTGGACGGAATTTTCGAAAATTAACAAGGAGAGAATTTCCCCAGTGGGATATGCCAATCTCAGCTATATTCAAGAGCTGTCTATGTTCTACTGTACTCATGACACTGACAGTACTGACTTCTCTTGAACATGGTTTGGTACGAGTAGCATTACGAAGTAGGTACATTGTACAACCGGTCTCTTCTGCGAAAATCACTCCGTGTATAATAAAATTATTTCATAAGAACAATGCCAAGTTGGATTATAAGTAGGTCCCATCATCATATCAGCTGACAGACGTCTACTGCTGGACATAGGCCTCCCCGCGCGTGTCGCCACAACAACCGGTCCCGTGCGTCTCGCATCCATCGGCTACCCGCAACCCTCACCTGGTCATAAGTCCACCTTGTGGGAGGTATTCCAACGCTGCGTCTTCCGGAAGTAGGTCCCAGTAATCATAAAAAAGCGGCTGTTTTTTTTAAGGATGGGAAATCTTCAAATGACTTCTTCCGCTCTGTGTGGAGCCGAAGGGCGTGTCAGACTCTTACTGACTAAAACCCATCCGTGTTCCTTCTAAAGCTCTTTGCGTTCCAGGGCCGCGGTGACTCTTTCGAACACATTCACTACAATGTTTTAAGAAATAAATAAGAAATGGCGAAAAAGTTATTTGCATCTTTTTTATTCTGTTTTTTTTTTATTGCGCGTTTTGTAGAGAATGTAGTGAGGTTGATTGGTAGCGTGAGTGTCAGACATCCGGTCTTGGCAAGGTGAAGCTGTTATGTAAGCCCAGTCACTGGGTTGTAAAGGTCGCATAGGAGGATAATCAGTATAGTCTTAATAACCCAAAGGTTGACTGGTAGAGAATGCCTTGATGCATTAAGTCCGCCCATGTACCACTATTGTACATAAAGTTTAAATAAATAAATAAATAAATAATCAATAAACAATCCTAGTACCTATTAGGCATACAAAGTCGGTGGGATGGTAATGAAAAGGGAAGTTGGCGGTACTTTAATGGTATACCTAAACCACACATAAAGTCTGTTTATACACCATAGAATAATAGTGTCACAAACAAAGCATCCCTTTTTTGTCGGGGGTTAAAAATGACGAGCAAACTTCAAAGTCATGTGCCATTGAACAATGTGCGGAGCTAATATAGCGATTGCACGTTCATGTGAGTAAGCATTCTCGGCGGGTGACACCGCGGCAGGAGGCAAGCATGTATCAAGGAAACAATGGCGGGATGTTTCACATTTTGTATCGATTGCCATCGAGGATGAGCAGCTTATGGAGAAAAGATTTCAGGGCTGAAATTGGTGTCTTTTGATAGAGTTTCGAACGTTTTTAGTATTTTTTTTATTCCCTTACCTATGTTGTCCCACTGCTGGGGAAAACACAAAGAGCGTTAGAAAGCAATGGGGAGACCCATTGCTTTCTAACGCTTTTTGTGTTTTGCCGTCTGCGGCTAACCCGTCAGGAACGAGTTCACTAGTTTTTAGTAAAATTAGTGATAGACATAGTTTTGATACTAGAAGTAAAGACAAATTAGATCAACCATTTTTTAGATTAGCTAAAGTCCACACTTCTTTCATGGGGTATTGTGTTAAATGTTACAACAAAATACCTTCTGACATATTAGAACTAAATGAAAGAAAATTTAAAACTTATGTTTAAAGTACACTTTGTAAACAAGCATATTACAAATTAGAAGATTACATTCAGGATAAGAATGCTTGGAAACATGCTGGTCCTGCTCCATAGGACAATCAAGGGTG
>NDFZ01003989.1:28751-46168 GCA_002192655.3 Mamestra configurata
GGTAGGTATGTAGGGTAGGTATGTAGGGTAGGTATGTAGGGTAGGTAGAGTAGGGTAGGTAACGGTTGACGGTTGTTGGTGAAAGGAGCAAAGCCGCGGGCACAGCTTGTATTAAATAAATGTTTGTACTTATACCAAATTTTGTTAAATCATTATTTGAAAAGAGTAACTATGGAGTTTCTTGTCCGTTCTTCTCCATAAGAATCTACCTTTCCGAATGGACAGTAGAGTCACTTTATTAATGTAATATTATTATTTTACTGAACTGTAAATGCTGACGTTCAAAAGTGCCGTTAAATGGCCTAATTGAAATAAACGTTTTGACTTTGACTTCGAGTCTAAATCGTTACGCCAGCGTTTCTTTAAGAATAGTGTAAGCACTGAGAAGTGTTGCGAAATTTGTTCGAAAGAGTCACCGCGGCCCTGGAACGCAAAGAGCTTTAGAAGGAACACGGATGGGTTTTAGTCAGTGATTTGATGATTTCCCATCCTTAAACAAATAAATTAAAAAGCGTGTCTTTGGCCTGTCTTGGCTACGACGCCCGTTCTCACCCACTACGTGACGATCCTGGCCCATGGGTCTTTATGCATTATGTAAGTGTGACCCGCCCAGTCCCCATTTAGCTTCGCAGACTTTTCAGGAGACAGACAGTTTCGAACATACGTATGGAAAAATCTTTTTCTTTTTACCAAATGGCAAGTACACCGCATAAAACTAAAAAATAATCACAGAAATCTGATCAGAAACCTCGGAGTAATCGTTGTACATACATAAAAAAACAAAACGAATTTAAAACCTCCTTCTTGTTGGAAGTCGGTTAAAAAACGGCGTTTGGTACTCTCAAAACATAAAACTTACCGGCGAGTGCCATACCGTTACCCTACAATATTGGAATTTGTGCAAACCAGAGTTTTCTTTTAACTCAGAGGCGCTAACACGAAGTTAAATCTATATAATATGCTTTTTTTTTTTACATTTCATGCGAGTGAAGCCGCGGGAAAATAAATCGGAATGAAAAGATATCTCTGGTTTGTGCACAGGAGCCCTAGCGTGCGAGTCTGAATCGTACTTGACCGGTTAAAAAAAGCTTTACTTATACAAACAGGTAAATATACACGAACCCTTTCATCAAACAGCTCGCAATCGTGGCTTGGGGAAATGATACAATTTCTGTTTACCTTCCTTAAGCAAATTATTGCTGAACCGAAACTTCGTACTTTTCATTTTAATATTTTAAATCATAAAGGATTAATATTTTACTTAAAAAACATGGATAAAAGTTAATTAATGTTTTACCCCTGTATTGGTGGGCTACTAGCAAAACTAAAACTAAAATAAAATAGCGAAATATGGATGAACTAAATACCGTTTCGCGAATACATTTGATATGTCTGTCCATAAAACTGACTTTTATATGCAAATAAAAATCCTAATAAACTCTCCCCAGTTGCACATTTTAATTACTCCACGCTTTAAAACTACTGTGCAACAGGATATGGAAACGGGCAAACATTTGTAGAAACATGTAATTGAAACCTGCGCTTTGGGATCAAATAAACGAAAAGCATGAAAACTATGAAAGTTCTGTTATTTTATTTGTTCGCAAACAGACCATTTTAAATATTTCGGACTATTTTAAATAGTTGAATTTACAATCCCAGGCAACTATATTAATTTGCTGTTCGATTGCAATACGCGCTAAATAATCCTGCACTTTGTTTCGTACGAGAGAGTTCGTCAACCCCATTTTGTGGCTGTAAGGTTCCGCTCCGACACAAAAAGAGAAAACTGACCCACTACCTTACTTAAGAGTATCTCTTTGTTGTCCGTCTTTCTGTCTGTCAGTTCAATTATTCTCTGGAACTATACTGTTAGAGGTTTAATTTTCAAGTTGAAAGACAATAAGATCTGCGGACTCTTGCCCTTCTTGCACAGGAAATCATTCCAGCTGTGAGTTATGTTACATATTAATCTAGATTATATACTTTACGAAAATTTAATAAGATTAAAATAAAATTTATTTAAAAAGTATTTATAGTTAAAGTTTATTATTGAGAAAGCTCAGTTTTTATAACAATGCTTAAAAAATATATTTAATTAAAAAATAAATATGGTCGAATTTCAACCACTGGGCGACCACTAGTTTTAATAATTATGTCAGTTTTTAAAACTTCGGCAGGCATCGTGAAATTAGGCGGAAGGGATAGTCACTATATAAGTATATTGTCACTATATAAGTATAGTCACTATTTATATAGTGACAATAATTATAAAAGTATAGCCTCAAAGTATATACAAGTAAAGCTAATCGGTTTTTGAAATTACATTCTGTAGTTGGTGTATCAACCGTAATGTAGAATGATGTACAGGAAAATATTTTTATTCGATTGCAAAGTTGTGTTTTAATTCAGATTTACGATTTCATATTTCAGCAGAACACATTTTCAAGACCCAACAAAAGTTGAGCTTCAAATTAAAATACTCTGAATGCATTTGCTGTTAAAATTGCAAAAGAATGCAATTTTAACATCAGATCATTCAGAACCTATCCATGCGATGGATTTCAAAATTACATCAGAAATCGCTTTTAAAAATAATATGCAGCTCTCCGTATGCTGTTTAATTGAGAATAGAGAAGGGCATTGTGATGATATATTTTTTCGTTTTTAAATTTTTTTTTTTTTTCGGGAATATCGAAATAGTATCCGGGAAGGATATCATTGCGGTGTTCGCGCAAAAAATGTACTCGGCTATTTTTCTTATTTCAGGATTATTAAAAAAATATATACTTTAGCGTATAAAATGGACTGCCGTACCAATAAAATGGCAGTCCATTTTATATCAACACGATCGCTCAACCCTTTCAAACAGCCCTTAATCCGGCACTCACACCTCTAAAGATACTTGCGGCGAGAGCGAAGCCTTACGTTCGACCGCGCGTTTACCTTACACTTGGCACAAATTGTTTCTGTCAATATACTACAAACTAGCGTAAATGGCTGCCGTCACCCGGGAGTTAACTCACACCCTCGATTATACTCGTTACACAGAAACCTCAAATCACTTTACTGTCACGAATTTAAACGTACGTGATCGTCAGTAGTTAGTATTGTTCTAAGTTTTGGTAGTATTTCTATTTCAATAATTTTGTGACTAATTAAAATGATTTTACTTTTATCCTTTTAAAATTAATTTTGCAAAATACTCTAATTTAGCGGAAAATTGTTCAAGAGGATGAAATCACTCATATGTGTGTCCGGTTGGAAATTGGAGTGCCTTCTACTTTTGTTTATTGCAGTTACAGTAATCTTCATGAGTAGCTGCAGAGCATCTGTATTTGAGGAAAAGCTTCTGACCTAAGAAATAAATGAACTGCCAGTTAAAGTAAGCTCGACTGTCAAACTTATGTTTCCACAATGAAGCCGCACCCGCGCCGGCCGCTCGGGAGCGATCGCTTAGCTTGATGAAAAAGTACATAATTCGATTGGTACTAGGATAATTTAATATTGCACATGACCGGTCTATTTCATAAAAATCTCTGAACTGTTTAACATCTGCATCTGTAAAACAGAGGCTTGAAGACTAAGAAATGAAATTGGTGAAGGAGCATTACCTCTCACTACAATTTTTCTTCTCCTCTCCCAATTATATATTTGATATTTATTAGATAGTATATTATTAAGTATTGTGTGTATTTTATTTTATTATGTCTAAATTAATATTGTTTATGATGTTTGTACGCTGACCGCCCTAAATCTAACTTCTTTCGTTCAGTCCATCCAAAGGTTGTCTGTAAGAGATTGCCCTGTGCGATAAGACCGCCCATTGTACACTTGTTATTTAAACGTTTTTACTGTGTTTGTTATGTGGTGTACAATAAAGTATACAATAAATAAATTGACAAAACATAATTTATTTGGACGGAGTTTGTAAATCCCGTAAACTTATTACGTTTTGCCAATCGCTTTCACCCGCCACCGCAGACAGAATGTCACTTGTCCATATGGATTCTCAGGTTACTAACACAAATATATAGAAACAACATCCCAATAACTTACCACAATTTTCTTGAAAACCAAGTTAAATAAAAATTGAAAATAAGAAATATTTATTGTGAGAATCTTATAGTGAGGTTGTTGCACGTTCAAGTCGCCTCCAATTCACTGAAGTGTTTTAATAATATTGTAAGCTTACAAAACGAACAATTTGTGTGAAAGAGGTACTTATTGTTCAACAAGAAACGTTTCCACCGTGAAGGAAGAAAAGCAAGCGTAGTTTGTTTCTTGGTAGTACTTGACACGAATGTTTGAAGCTACCTTTCATTTTAAGAAAACAATAATAAGCTTAAACGTTGGTTGTGCATTTCTCTGTAGGGATTCTACTGGATCTTGGAATGAATTGTTAAACGATTGTTTCTGGGCTCGGAAATGTTTCATTCAGCTTCAAAAATAGCTACAAGTTTCTTCGAAAGTTTATCACGAACGTTTTGACGTACCCATAGTTACGATTTTTTTTTTAAGGATGGGAAATCATCAAATGACTTCTTCTGCTCTGGGTGGAGCGGAAGGACGTGTGCGCGAAGACTCTTACCGACTAAAACCCATCCGTGTTTCTTCTAAAGCCCTTTGCGTTCCAGGGTCGCGGTGACTCTTTCGAACAAATTCCGCAACCCTGGCAGAAGTTTCGTTACATTATCGTAATTGTAAGTGAATTTTGAATATAAAAAACTGCAACCCTTAATTATTTTCGTTAATTTTATGTGACATACACAATTTGTATCATACAGAAATATGAATATAGTATTCGATTCTAAAAAAAAATATTATAATTAAAGTTATAGTAAAATTTAACGTTACTTTACTATGCATCGAAAACATTCGTGCTAGTCTTTGTGGTTATCATTCAAAATTATAATTAGAGCGGGCACGAAATGTCTTTCACCTAAAATTCAAATTCATGTGGCATCCACCATCCGCACGGGGCAGTGGATTTCAACTACGACGCTTGTGCATAATTATAACACAGAAAGGAGTCCACGCCGGACTCCGTTCCCAGCGGTGGTGCTAATTACAGTCTCAAATTACAAGACTGAACTGAAAGGCGACCTTAATTATGGTGTCATGTTAAAGGCGAATTCTCGTATGTGCTTGAAAAACGTTAAAATTCAAGTCGCAAAGACAACCAATTATAAAAACTCTTCGATGTAAAAATTAGAGGTATTTCCACAGTTTGTGATTGCGATATGAAAGTTCATTAAAAACACGCAAATTAACCCTTTGAAAAACACTAAAAAGTATAAAATAACTTTAATTTCGGCAGTCGGTGTCAAAAACGAAAAAACAACCAAAAACACCGACTGCCGAAATTAAAGTTATTTTATACTTTTTAATTTTTTTTATTTGGAAGTCGGTTGTATTTTTTTGTAAAAAGTTTTTTTTTCACTTTTTAGTGGTTCACATGTGCTTACCCCTTCACAGCGTACCGGCGTGATGTTATGCTATTAACTGTTGTTAACAATAGACAGACATGAGATTTCAGAAATCCCAATCCATTTGCTATCATTTATTGAGGAGTTCCGTTGCCTATCTCCGAACTTCTTCATCAGATCTTCACCAAATTGAAATGGAACCGTACTCTTCCAAAAAATACCCAAATCACTTCTATTGTGCCTATAAAATTTGAAAAGTTCTCTCTATTTCTCCAGGATCCGATCAACAGATCCTGATGACCTTTTACACTTTCCAGGCACTTTTGAATTGTCAAGATCGGTCGGTCAAAAAGATGAAGCTATTTGCACGTTCCAAAGCTATGCGCTATGGAGAAGAAAGAAAAAAATGAAAATGACACAGTAACACAGCTAAGCTTCTTGAACAACGCTTCGCCGGAGGGGAGTCAAGATCTGACGTCACAAGCTACCTCTTCGTAGATATTAGTACAACAAACAATGAAGTTTGATTCCTTTATCTTATTCCAAGATATTCATAAATGGAACCACAAATACCTTAGAAAGAAGGTATTCTATTTTTAACTGTTATGAGAACTGTTGTTTTTTGTTATCTATATGTTATTTAGTTTCCAAGAGAAATACGATATGTTTTCTGTTTACTCTGTTATTCTCTATGCCCTTCTAGGAGAGTTATTGTTATGACTTTAGTATGAAATTACATCGCTTCTAGTGTAGTCATAATAACGGTTTCTTTATTTATTAAACAATAATCTGCTTTTTTAGGGTTCCATAGTCAACAAGGAACCCTTATAGTTTCGCCATGTTCGTCTGTATGAAAGTTGAAATTTGGTATACATATTGATCACGCCGACAAGGAGTATGGTATAAATCTTGTAAAAATATTTTTTTAGGGTATCCACGTAAAGTGGCGATTACTTTTTTATTATAGTTTATCCCATGGTGTGGGGTGTCATTAGATAGGTAATTTTAAAATATTGAGAGTGTGCTAAAATCATTTTTTGAGTCAAGTGTCCCCCTCCCCTGCCAGCTAAACGGTCGTTTTTGGAGACGTGAAAAAAATAATGATGGTAAAGAAATCATATCAGTAATAGTCGATCAACAAATAAAATGGATCTGGGTAAGTAAAAATATCCTAAAAATTCCATAAAAAATGACTTAAAACCAAGTGCATTTTTAACTTTGGTATGTAATAATAGTGAAGTACATTTTACTATTTTTCTGGCATGGTTTAGGAGTTCGGTAACTACGGAACCACTAAACACTGGCATACTGTTTAGAAGATGACCACACCCCAATCAGAGTTTAAAATTAATGAGAAAAACCTACACTGTGCGTGGTCCGAAACGGACTTAGCTAGTTTTTGTCATTAATTTTAAACTCTGATTGGGGAGGTCATCTTCTAAACAGTATGCCAGTGTTAAGAGAGGTGGTACGATTTCCCTGTCGCTTCATCTATAAAAACAACACTTCATCTTTCTACCTGTGTTCGTAACTATCTACACTCTGAATATTCGTCTAAATAGATCACCAGAAATCGAAAGCTTGAGGTAATCTGTTGTCCAAGGTCACAAAGAGCCAGCAGCTGTTGCTTCAGTCAAATTGTAACCCTTAGGGATTGTCGAACAACCAAAATATAACGAGAATCGTGCTCCGCGAAAGGAGAAGTAAAAGAAATATTTATTTTTTTATTCCGTTCGTGGATCGTGACTTTATTATCATGCCCACCGCTATTTTGATCTGTTATGTGATTCTTTCTGTTCATTTGATTTGATGTTACGTTCGATGGAATGAATTTAATTGGCATCTTTTTGAAAGTATGTTGCGAGTTTGAATGGTATGTTGGTTATTTGAATCCAGGATGGATTCAAATAATCTTCTAAAAAAAAATTCTAAAAAACGCTCTGAGTGGACTGGGGTTCTGACTCATGCATTTTCAAATGCCCTTAGCGTCCCAGGAATACGGTAACTATTTCGAACGATTCCGCAGTTTGAATCCATCTTTTTATCGTTTTACATAATTCGATTTTCCATCACTGTGTGGGATGATATATAAAATTAAGCCTATTTCATGAAAAATCAAGGTTATGGTGACTCGTAGAGACTACCTACTCGATAGCCACTTACACCCCACATAGATAACTTATTGCCTTGTTAAATTCACTGTTATGAAAATATGTTGAGTGTATTTTTTTCTGAAAATAAAACACGGATAGTACAGTTTTTGTAAAACATTGTACGGCACGAAACAAAAGTAATTAGGTACCCGATATATAACAAATGATATAAATATTTAACCTGCCTAGCCTATATAGATTGATTTGATTTTGAAATTCTTTATTTACACATAAATAAATTGATATTTAGACTATCCAGTCAAGTCAGTTATGATCATAATTCAATCTTGAGTTCCTTCCGGCTAAGCTGATAACATCATAATTATTATCAACAGTGATTAGTATCGTAGGCACTACGATAACAATACTTATCAATCAACGCCTCACACGTGTTTGCACTGGCCATGCTAAAGCGTGTCTCAGCTGTAACACTATAGTAGGCGCCAGATAAATTTGTTATAAAGTAAACTGACCTTTCCTTAATATCTCTCTCACTACTGGAAAATGTAAAGAATCACGATAAATATCGATTCAGGACTGCTTTATGTCTTAATTACAGTTTTTTAGGTGGGTCAATGACCGTTATTGCAAACTTATTTGGCGCCTACCATGAACCATTATCGTGTCTTGGGTGTTAATTATGGAAACGAGATAATTATATAATTAGGGAATACCTGTCTGTTATTGTTACTTGACTATGACCTTCTACGCTTGACATACATACTAGCAGTGACAGGGTCATTATTTTCTAGCTGAAATATTGATGATGCAGTTTCTAGGGACATCTTACTGTCATTTAAATCAAAAATGAAATGAAAACGTCATAAAAAATCTTATTTTTTTTCCATTTTGTTTTTTGTTCTATTCTGTTGGAATTTTCATAAATTACCTGGGTCCTATTTAATGAAGCTGACAATGCTAAATATTTTTCGCATTTGCGTCCAGTGTAGGTGCTGCGTAATAAATAATAATATATATTTTATTTTAGATAACTAAGATCCAATGTGATTAGTAATTACAATAATATAAAGAAGAGACTGTATGAAATAAANCTAAGATAAAAGATAACTAAGATCCAATGTGATTAGTAATTACAATAATATAAAGAAGAGACTGTATGAAATAAACTTTAAAAAATTGACGGATTATTATCTGTCATCTGTCTGTTTTATTATATTGGCCCCAGGAAATCCAGATTTACTATCTTACAGAATTGTCAAAGACTGAAATGACAGCCATTCCTGCGCGAGATACCAACGACTGGTTTTTATTCGACGAGTCCTCTCCTAACGCAATTAATTATTATTCCCGTTACGTCTTCGGTGGGCGTAAAGTTGTTCCACGCATAACATTATAGATGACAATGTGATATTTTTTTCCTTGTGAACTTTTTTATTAAGACGCCTTTATTAGGCTAGATATTGATTAGGGCCCCGTGGCGCGAAGTTCACACCTAGCTGTTCAACTTTTGAAACGGATCAAATATAAAAACTTAATTAGGAGCCCAAAAACAACGTGTAACAGAATAAATGCAATACCTCTTAAGAGGTCATTGTACTCATCATTATGAACAACTTTTACAACGGGAACAACCCCAAATCGCGAAATAAAATTCAATTTTTCAGTACATTTGGTCGAGTTATATGGTGCAGTCGATTTTGTTTTCGTGATTTCAGGTGAAAGATATTCATAATGATAAGTACAATAACCCTCCTCCCCTTAAGACGTTTTGCTTTTGTGCTTCAGAATTGGATGGAGACTTTGGCTTTGGAGGAAACTGCAAGTTAATATGAGCACGACTTATAGTTGTCTCTATTATCATCATTGCCTCAGCATTCGACTCGTACTGTAGTGAACAGATGCATTTGTTTTTGCGTAGATTGGACGCAGCGTTTCAGCGTATTGAGCTTATAATTGGAAATGCATAAATCCGATTTAAATGGAGATTACATGGATGTGTTATCCTAGCCTTGTTTTATTACCTACGTGTAATTCGATGTGAGCAAAGCCGCGAGCGAGTTAGGTAGCAAAATGCATAATGTTCTGATAACTGTATTTTTGGTGCTCTCAAGATAAGATAAGATAAGATAAGATAATATTTATTTGCTAAACATGAGTCATACATACAAGAAAATACATGCATGCAAGATGGTAAAAAGAACAACATTATTAGGTACAGCATGTTTGCCACATGATGTGACGTGCAAATGTGTAGAAATGTTATTAATTAAAACATTCTCATAAAATAACAATAAAATAAGTTTAAAATTAAATCTTAAATAACAAAAATCAACAGAACATTAAAAACAAAAATAAGTTATTAAGACCGAAATACAATAATCATGTCAAAAATAAAAATATAAATTAAAGTAATAATAAAACTATTCCATTATAAATTAATAAACACAAAAAAATAATAATCAAATCAAGTAAGCTACTATGTCAATACAAATCTTTCCTCTAGGAACTCGTTAATGTTATAGTATGCTTTATTTACTAAATATGTCTTAAGTTTACTTTTCAAGTGTACAATATTAAGCTCCTTCCAGCTTTTTGGCAACTTATTGTAAACAGTTGGAGCCATATGAAAAACACTTTTGCGCATAAGTGCAGTCCTACAGGGAGGTACACATAGTAGAGTTTGGTCACGCCTGTTCCTGGGAAATTGATCTGCTCTGCGCGCAAATAATTTAGGATTGTTCCTGACAAACATAACAGTTTCAAGAATATATAAGGATGGCAATGTTAAAATTTTATGCATTATAAAGTAGGGTTTGCAGCTGTCCGTGGTTTTCAAATGAAACATTGCTCTAAGGCATCTCTTCTGTGCTTTAAATGCTACTTCTCTGTTAGTCGAGTTACCCCAAAAGATAACACCATACCTGAGAATGGATTCAGCCAGACCGTAGTAAGCTCTTAATAACGCCTCCCTATTGACATTTCGTGACAGTAAGTACAATGCAAAGGCACTACTACTAATTCTTTTACTCAGACCATCTATGTGATCCTTCCAATTTAAATGTCGGTCAATAATTAGTCCCAGAAACTTAGTTAAATTAACCGTGTCAATTGTTTAATTATTATATGTTATGTCAAGATTGGAAAATATCAATAAACGCTGGCTAAAATGCATAATTACTGTCTTACTTAAATTAATTTTCAAATTATTATTGTCTAACCACTGTATAGTATTGATCAGTGTATTATTAATGTCATATTTATATAGGTCTTTATTATTACAGGGTATAGTTATAGTACTGTCGTCAGCGAAAAGTGTTACAGGATGGTCTATTGACTTTGGAAAGTCATTTATGTAAAGTGTAAAAAGTGGAGGTCCTAAAACACTTCCTTGCGGAACTCCATAGGTAACGGTTCGTTCCTCCGATAGAATGTTTTCTTCATGTTTGGTTTTAGTGTTTAGTCTNACTCTACTAAGATTTTTGGTATCATGTACCCCAGTATTTAGGTCGTAGAAGTACCAAATCCAGAAAAAAATGGCATTCAGTGGCATCTTTGTATGTAACTAGACTGGGAACCAAACCCAGATATCAGATATTAGCCGCTGATAAAATAATTTATTTCCATAAAATTACGATTTCGAGGTGAGTCCCACAGTAAAGGTTGTGTAGAATGATGAGTAAAATGGCCCCGTTTAAGGCATTGCATTTATGTTACACGTACATTAATTATAATATTATACGAGTCAGTTTCTTTCAGGAGAAAAAGTGGACGGGAAATAGAGTTTGTACGAGTATTAGTAACGTCAGGAGTAGTTAGGATGGAGTTTCTTCTCCGTTCTTCTCCATAAGAAACTATTTGTTGCGAATGGACAACTAGAGTCACTAATATTTTAATTTCAAACTGTAAATTTGACGTTCATACGTGCCTTTTAATGGTCTAGTTGAAATAAATGAATTGACTTTGACTTTGACTTTGTTGCCTGCAGAAGTTTAGAAATAAAGTCATGAGGAGACTGAGTTGAGAGCAAGCGACGTATCGTCTAGCAATGTTTTATAATCTCGCCTGGTTGGTAAAGTTAGGGTATTTTTTTTATTTCTATGTGTTTTCATGTCACTTGCACGTTATGAAACGAAACGGTCTATTTGTAATAGGCTAGGCAAATTAGCTTATGTATTTTGGACCTCAAATACTCAGTAAGAGTTCGCTTGTCTGAGGCCGTAGTTTCCTAAGCCCGCTTATTTTGAAACGGTTTTCTGCATCTGATCCCTTTACGTAAACAACTGATAAGTATTTTGTAGTTTCTTATTATAGAGGTATGCGGTACAGAAAGTAAAGTCCGCATACCTCAACTGAAAACGAAAGGATCCTCCGACCAGAAGGATGTTGTGTCTGGTGGGGAACTGCCCTGATGGTTAATATTAGGATTGTTGTATGTGTTCAAATCGCACGGAGAACTTTGCTTTCGCGATGCAGGATTTTGTTGTTAGTTCGTCGTAAATGGCGTTGCGGTTCTTTTTGTTGCCGTACAAATTTCATTTCTTCGTTTTTTTCATGTGGTGGCATTGATGCTGCTACATATAGAAATGTTGGATAATTATATTATATTTAATTATACAATAAAAAATTTCAAGAGTTCTATTATATGTTCAATTTCTATTGCGAAAAATGATAAAGAACATATACAGACAAACAATTTAATTTAAACGAACTGATATATTACAGGCAAAAATGAAAAAAAAATGTTTATTTCAGGTTACTAACATAGGTGGATATTTTTTTAAGAAATAGATTGTTTAAACTGTCATTTCAAAATATAAGATATTTTAGGTAGTGTTGATACTAGGTATTTGTCAAAAGTCCTCCATTGGTACTAACAGTCACTATTAAAAATCTTTTACTCCTAGTATAGCGCCTCCTCCGGTTTTACGCCAGTCTGCTACATTTTGAACGTCTATATAAAATGATATTCTTCAGGCCTGCGCTTAAGACCTCTTTCCTTTTTATGTTAATTCTGGCTTATCCGTCCTGTTAGCAATATCGTAAGTCGGTAACTTCAGCGTTTCAAGACTTCCGAAGTTTGTAAGTCTTCTTAAAGTTTACAAGACATACACAAGTAGCGTCTACTATAACGTTACAAGAAAAGACCACAGTTACATAGAAGACAAAAGAATAAGAATCTGAAATTAACTCAATATCTGACAGATTAGGCCCAGTTCTTATCAAACATAAAGAATGCAGTTTCAAAGCCTTTTTGTAAATTCATGATTAAAGTTTGTAGTAGGTATGGGAAATCCGATCAAGCGTGCGGCCTAATGAGTGGTCTCGAAATTAATTTTCGTATTAATTTATTTATCGTTGAAAACTAATTGATACTGTATCCATTACATTAAATATTAACAATTGCTAGTTAATTGATTGGAGTCAATTAACTAGCAATTATCTACTACATCTACATCAACTAGCATCAGATTTCAGAGTCGAAATGTTGCATTATAATGAAAATCTGAATTAACCGTGCTCAATAATTATACTTACCGACTAAACAATGGCCAAATAAAATATGAAGTGATCATCAGAAATTGTTTTAACCTCATTAATTCACATATGTATAAACAGGGTTATAAGATTCGTCTGGTGCAGTCCCCAGTTCTAAATACGTACCGTCCAGTTCGGCTCTAAGTGCTGAGCTAATACAAGTTAATATTTAAGCGGTTTCCTAAACCTAGCCACCTGCTAATAGCTCGATAATGTGCTTTCCATGTAACGCTACATTTGGAAGTCATTGGTCATTCTGTCTGCAGCCTATATTAATTAAAACTATTTAAACTTGGACGGTTGGCAGTCTGACATTTTAATTAATAATCGGATATTCTAGAAATAAAATGTCTGGAGCTCTGTACTAGTTTGATACAATTCGATTCTTTGCTTTTAACGTTTCAACATCAATCATGGATCATCACTAGAGAGTTAAAATTGAATTCTCTTTAAAGGTTGAAATGTTGCAAAAATAATTTTATAAAAAATGCACGGAAAATTGCACAGACGGAATTTCAGTATACTCAAGCACGTTCTCGAAAACTCATCGAATTGTAGTTTTCGTATTTCAGGATAAGCTGATTTTCAGATAAGTACCTATCAAATACTTCCGTATATTTTTTCAGAATTCGTTAAAGTTCAGTCAATCGTAAAGATTCAATTATTTTATCGGCCGATTTCACAGAAATTATTTCGCTGTATTTACCTACCAGTATTTTATAATGTAGCAGCGTATTGCTACATAATTAAATACCTAACAAGTTACATGGGATTTCAGTTCAGTTACAAATCATTCAGGTACCTAAACCACAAAAACAAGCGTATTTCTAAGTTCATCATGTGACACAAAAATACCAACACTGTTCTCAATCCCAGGTTCATGGAAATTCTTAGGCCACCCCATCTTCAACTTCCCTTACGGAACAAAGTCTTTTCCCCTTTACCCTAAGCCCATCCACCTGTTATCCCTTATTCACCATTCAAGAAGAAGGGTAGCCATTATTGCAGAGGCACGAAGCTCCAAGTTAACTATCCCATCCATCATCGTTAGCTTACTTGTTGAATATGTCTCGATTAGACAGCAAGTTTGGGAGAGTCCATCGAAAGGTAAGAATGAATGAAAGAATTTGAAGATTTGGGGAAAATCATCAAAATATAAATAATTACCTATGATATTTCTATGCGTAGTTGGAAAATGGTATGATGACAGTAAGTTCAAGGGGCGATTGACAAAGTGGTGTTGTATGTGATTGACCTCTCGATATTTCAGTAGCATTTTTTTATTTATAAAGGCTTTCGAAAATTATGATTTGCTATAACTGGAAAACACAGTTTTTATTTTTTATTATATCAACATTATCGAACAAAGGGTCTCTAAAGCTTTGCACACATACCTACGTACTATTTTATCTAAATTTTTCATGGCCACATGTGGGTGAATTTCTTAGAAACAGTATTGGATCTCCTCCTTCAATGCACGAGTGGTTTTGGGCTTGTTTGAACAGATTTATGATATAAATAACTCAAAAAAAAACAGAGGTGTTATATATCCACATAATCTAGGGGTCCAATTCTGATCACCGAAATCATAGCTTTTCTGAACTTTGACCAAAAATAATGTTCTTTTAAATATTGTTCAACAAAGACGTTGCCCCCTCGAAAAATACTCCATTTTTTCTAACCCTACACTATCAGATACATAATTATTTTTGGGGTTGCCAAAACTTTACCGCAAAAATCGCGGCAAATTCAAATCTTGCGTTAAATTCGGGACACTCTATATTTACTTTACTGTACAAAAAATTAAAAAACAACGTAAAGAAAACCCTAAACTAAAACAAAATATATACAATGGCGGCCTTATCGCATTCCGCCATCTCTTCCAAGCAACCAGGAATGTATAGCACTTGACAATCACATGCATATATTTTACTCATGTTCCCTTGTCGATGTCTTCGGGGTGAATCTGATTGCCCTCAATTGGTTGATCAGCTTTCAGGCTCCTTTTGCCCAAACAACAACTAATGCCGTGAACATACAGACTGCTAGCTGTTCCTTCTTCACACTCAGTGTCACGAGCTAACTCGCCACTGGTTCGCACGCTCTCTTTGCTCAATGCTCTCCTGGCTTCAACTCCGTGTGACTTCTTTGCTGAGATATGGTTAGATGTGTGTCGTGCATGTTTAAAATTTTGTGAGAAGATGGATGAGAGACAACAACTACTCATAGTTGTTGTTTTTATTTACCTGAATGAATCATTAAATGAAATATATAAATATCTTTTTCGTACGTGCATATCCTGCCTATTATATATATTATATTATATATATATGTATATTTTGTAATGTTTGTTATATTTATTTTTTATTTTAATGTGTGTCTATATTTATTTAGTTTTACTCATTTTTCAACTTTTAATTTATATTTCTAAAACTTCTTTTTAAGTTTTTTTAATTTGCAGTGTACGGCGCTTTAGAAGTATCTATCTGCAATGTTGTTCATGTTTTTGTAAATGAATATTGACATTTAAAAAACCCAAGCAGATTGGGATACAAACATAACTCCTAAATATANTAAATGAATATTGACATTTAAAAAACCCAAGCAGATTGGGATACAAACATAACTCCTAAATATACATATAATATGACTTAAAACTAGTTTGCGCTGAATGTGCGCAAGTATGTATATTACTAATTGAGCTTATTACTATTTATTATTTTATTGTCCCCAAGTTTTCCCCCTACTATGTATGTCTGGACAGGCTTCTAGTCTAACTGGATGTTCATATTAGCCATCTTATTTCCACTACCCTAAGTTAGTTTATCTGACTTTTGGGTTCTACCTACCCTCAATGTCGGTCAAATGTCTCAAAATCACGGCATCGCTTTATCGCCGCATCCCAAAGGAATATTTTTCGGGATATAACCCCGTCTTAGAGTGTGGAGCTCTATATTAGTGAAGGAATTTTTGTCTTTGGTTCAGAACTTGCAAATATTACCTATTGTCAACATAAAAACGAACAAATAATATTATTAAACTGTTTCATTTTTAACAAAAATTTACCTATTTCATGATTATAATTAATTATATTATAATTCCTGTAAAAGTCTTCAAAAAATGTTATGTTTATTTTAACGAAAGTAACTTCAAATATGAATATTGTTTTCAACAACGCATATATAATAATTTTACGTACATTATTAGAAACTAGAAAATATATTTTATCGTTACGTCTACGGTATAGATTCGACCTGCAGTTTGTCTCTGCAAGATTAGATAAGACTGAGGCCAATTAAACTGATCATAATGATTACAGGGTGACCAAAGATAGAAAGAATACTTTGCATACCTTTGTATAAATGCTAGTTTTTTTAACTCAACAGACTGGGAACTGTGTTGCTGGGAATTTTGTTGCGCCACTTCTTCTTCCCTGCTAAAACACTAGGAAGTGGTGACGGGCGGGCGTTTTGGAGGATTGTCTTTATGTAGAACTTTGACGTTCAAAAGGTGCTGGCACTCAGCCTAATTTGAATAGATGACTTTTGACTTATAAACCCGATATATGCATATGTCACACCTAACTAGTTAATTCAGCCGTTTCATTAAAAGCCTAGCCTCTTCATTGAACTGCGCTGTATCACAAATGTCCAGGTATTGTTATATTCTCTGCCTTTTTGCTGCCTTAAAAGGCGATATCTTTTTGTCGTGTTTTTTATCAAATTTTCTCAATATATTTTAGGTTTCCTATTAACATAATAATAAACATTCTGTTTGTAGTGAATACATTAAAATACGCCTTTTTAAATAACTTTATAGAACAATCTATATCTGTAGAATCTGTTGAGTTCGGCGGTCAAATAACGGTCTCGGTAAACTGCCTAGATAAAGTTCGTCCCAAACTTCAACTTGTGTTATATATCATGCATGTCTTGCGGAGCCGTCTTATTAAATACAGTGGTTTTCGAAGCTGTACAGATTAAGTTGATGATTTTTGGATTTGTAGGTATTAAATTAACCCTAGAGTAAATCACACTCGTAACCAGCGTGCAGGCTTCTGTGGGAAGTCTTGGTTCATCATCATCACATATCCTCCCACCATACATAATAGGGTTGACAGTGCAAAATTTGTCTTCTACTTCTAAAGATTTCTGTATTTTGTTTTAAATCACCATAGATTTTAATTCTTTGGCCTTAGCATTAAGGCCAAAAAATAAAAAAAATGGGTTAAATATTTTTTTTATTTTATTTAATATGGGTTTACTCTATACTCTACTCTAGGTCATAGATAACAGAGACAAAGTCGACGATGGAGCGAGCTTACCCAGAAGAAGCCTGT